>BMAO01006279.1:0-27605 GCA_019973975.1 Trichonephila clavata | reverse complement strand
AGCCTTTTTTGAATGATGAGCTCAAGCTCGAAATGAACACAAACCGAAATATATCGAGAGCTAACAGTGGTACTGTTATTGACATTGTTTTTCAAAGGTTATTAAATACTTTAAAATCTCAAGTATATGTATCATATTTTAGTCATCATAAGTCTATGGTGTGTGTCTTCCCCAAATTGAATAAGAATATTTATTTTTGCTAAAAAATTACATGACTCTTTGTGTTAATTAAATAAAATTTTCATTAAAGATAAAATTATTTGATAGAAAATTATTTCCAATCATACCCGATTAATTTTTTCCAGGATTTATCTTACTATTGCGTATTTACCAGGATAACATGTCATGTTACACATCATATGCGACTACTGTAAGACTCGTTCCTTTTTTTTTGTAACTGTATTTATATTAGAAATTCCAACACTAAAACTGTTCTTCCAAAAAATTGTGTGGGTCCCAAAACCAATACTCAATATACTTTATCAGTGGCGTAGCTAGGTATCCAAAGGTCTTGGTGCAAAAAAAAGAGAGAATATTGGTGGAGTTTTATTAATTAAAAATATATTAGAGTATTTTATATATATATACAAAGCTGGTTCACATCAGCCCTGTGTCAAGCTCTGCAGAACATAGGAAAGCAAAGCTACAAACTACTTACATGTATGCATATGAGTTTTCTTGTGAATTTAGTGATTGCCCAGGTTCGATTTGACATGTGATAGACAGGAAATGATAAAAGGAATATGCCAAACAAGAAAATATAATACAAAATTATTATAATTATTTAAAATAAAACACACGAAAAAACAGAGGAGGGGGGTCAAAATTACATCAGTCTGTTGCAGATACCAGATTGTGAAACATTGAAAATAGCTTATTATGAATCATATTGTTATAAAAAATAAAATGACCAAGAAGAAATAGCTTCCTGTGTAGTTTTTTTAGATGTATGGTAAGACATTTCATGGAACTTGATGTTTATTTTCAAGTAAAGATTAGAAAAATGAAAAAATTGAAAAATAATATAAACTTTTTAATAAGTAAAATTCGCAACACTATACACAAACAAAGGAAAGAATTTAGGGGAATTCCTTACAAGTTTGAAATTACTTTCAACGGAGTTGCCATGATTACAGCTATGTAACAATCTTTTATATTTATACCTCAATTATGGGAGAAATTATCGCAAGCTCGACTTGCTTGGTGGTCAAGGCGTGAGGGTCCCCTGAGCTCAAGGGCCCCTGTGCACGGCACCACCTAGCCCATTGGTAGTTACGCCACTGTACTTTATTAAATTTATATAAGATTTTTTTTTTGTTACATGTCTTAAACCGTTTTTAAATAAAATTATTGAACTGAATCGGAAATAAAGAACTGACCTTAAATATTTCAGGAAAGAGAATAATTTAAATCGCATTACACTATTCATTCAATTAATTTATAAATTTCTCTTGTCGTTAAACTGTTTAAAAAAGGATTTGATGTAATTTAATATTGAAGAATAGCACAGAAAATTGTTTTGAATGTACAGAAATATATATATATATAAAGGTTTCTGCCTTAACTAAAACTTATATTTTTATAAAATTCAAATGAAAAACTGATGTTTCTTAAAACAGAAACGAAACAGCTTAAAAAAAGCAGTTTCTTTGTATAACTAGAATGTCAGGCACAGTTTTCATGTAATTGAAAACTGCCATGGGGTGGGCAGTAAAAGAGGGGTCAGTTGGTTGTAAACTGGACCCTCCAAGAACAAAAATAGAAGGCGAAAGATAGGGGGGGGGAGTGTCCTGTCTCGAGCTCTCTTTGCACTTAGAATCCCTCTCTCAACTGTTGTAGAAGAGGCTTGTATGATTCTGTGACATCATTTTCTTTCATCATGACAGCTGTCAGAACATAATCATCAGAAAATGGGATCAAGTAAATGGAAATTTGGAAAAATAATAGCTTGAAAAAAAACGTTTATTTCAAAGTCAAGAAAATATTGAAAATTAAGAAAAAAAGGCATATAATTTATCTTTTATGAAGGAACTATTTACCTCCGATCATTAAGACCAGTACTCATGAGTACTTGGCCTTTCTTTTAGGAACGCCCATTCCCCCTCCCAGAAGAGGGCGCTTTCATCGTTTTAGAGCTGGAATTTCTGTCTACGGGACCCTTAAGGGGCGTAATAGAGAATTATATCTGTTTTTAAACTTTTAGATCTACAGTCTTGAAATTAGGGAGGAGTCAAGGGGGAGTAAAAGTCAAAAATTCCTATTTTTGAATTGTTAGACCTACATACCTACTTGAAATCTGTTAAACATGTCTCTTATGTTGAATAGAGATTTTTGACGCTGATCATCATTGGGAAACTGGAACGCGGAGCGTTCCTCCGTCCCATACTGGTTGTATTGTGCTCTTATAGTTGTTAGGCCTTAATGGGGAATTTGAGTCCTGGAAAATTGTGATAGATGTAGAAGGTAGTTGTGGTTAAGCTGGGTGATAGATGGAACTGGGTAAGATAAATTGGTTCTTGCTAACGGACGAGGAGCTCGTCTGTTATTGCTGAAAGGGATTAGTGAGATAGCACTCTATACGCTGTCCTGGCGTCGGAGAGATAATTAAAAATAAGCATGAAAAGAAGGTTGCCTGTGTGGTTCATTGAGAAATTAAAGTAAATGAGCAGGGAGATACGTGTGATAATGCGAAAAATTTTGATAGGAGGGATCATTCGCCAAAAAGGAATGATCCTCTAAACTAATTTAAGGGGGATTGTAGGAGTCCAGTAAAATTCTTCTGGTCTCTTACTATTGATATTAGGATTGTAGTTTTCTAGGTTTAAGATATTAGTATTATTGATGTTAGGTAAATTGTCGAAAAACTTTATGGCTAGATTTTGTATGTGAACTTTAAATATAGGAATTTTGAGAGAACTTTATAAATTTCTTTATTTTTGGTGTATCTACAAATTTTGGTAATGGTTCTAATGAGGGAGTTTTGGGCTGAATTTAAAAGGTTGATGTTAGAATCTGCTGCGTATCCCCACACAGGACAACCATAAGTTAAAATGGGCCGCAAAACGGCAGTGTAGAGAAGTACTTTGTTCCTTAGGTTCAAATGAGAATTCCGGCAAATTAAGGGGTAAATTGAGCGTACTGCGTTCCGGAATTTATCACGCGCATGTGTGATGTGTTGTTTCCATGTCAGATTTTTCTCTAGGATTAGTCCTAGGTATTTCGTACTCTGAGACCAGTGTAGTGGTGTGGTATACAGGGTAGGGGGTGTGCAAGGCTTCCTCCTCCTAGTGAAGAGTACTGCTATTGTTTTGTCTATGTTAATTTTAATTTTCCAGGTGTTAAAGTAGTTCTCGAGTAGGTGTAGATGTGCGTTAAGAGCTTTTGTAATAGTGTCATGATTTTTAAAGGTAGCAGATATGGCAGTGTCATCCGCATAAATATTAGTGATGGTTAGTTTGTGAGTAGGGATGTCGTTTATATATATATTGAATAATAATGGGCCAAGTAGGCTTCCTTGTGGAACACCGTACTTGATAAAAATAGTAGAGGAAAGAGTATTATTGACTTTAACATTAAAGGATCTATTTACAAGTTGAATAGAGATCAAATAAGAATGTATTTTATAGAAATCGATGCCTAGAGGGGGAGCTGGGGTTTACTGGAGCGTATTGATAAAAAAAAATCCCGTTTTCGAACTACTAGGACTATAATAATGAAATTTGGTTTGTATGTTTCTTTTGTTGAATTGAGATCCGCTAAGAACGATTCTTTTGGAAATTGACTCTCACTATTAGTTTTAGTTTTGAAATTTGTCCCACATATTTATTTTATGGAGTAGAGATCTACTGTGAAATTTGGTTTTGCGGAAAACCACTTGATTATTGGGTTTCGAGAGTGCAAAAAATTATTCTACTTCAATTTTAGAGATTATTAGAAATTATTAATTAGAGGTTCTGTCCTTTTTTATATCAGTATAGGTAATTTTTTAATAAAATCGAATTCTCAGTGGTAGGACTTAGATTTTAATAATTTATATATATATATTCCAACATCATGAAATACCCAGTCAAGCGGGTGGGTAACGGCTAGTTTTGTGTATAAACTGATTGTGTATATCGGTTTTTATTACTATTTCACTAATATGATCAGCAACAGCAACATTTTTAGTGCATTATAAACATAATTATTTTCATGTTTTTCGTCAATATATAAAATACTTTTTCTAGTAGTATACTAAATTTATCTTGCATTTTTCCAGAAAACAATGTGTGGAAACAATTTTACTCTGGACGCTTTGCTTATTTTTGCAGTTTTGGTACTGTTTGATTAATGATTCTTTCCATTTAAGAATTTCTAAATATAAAATGACCTATTCAATATGAATGTTAAAGAAAATGTCATTATGCGGATACATGAGATCTCAATTACCCGCCAAAGGGGTACGTAGTGAAAAAAAGTTTGAGAACATTCGATTTAACTAAGAAAAAGTTACCGGAAGTGATGATGTTTACAAGAAATGTTTGTTCTGAAAGAATTTATCTTAATCAGGAATCTGAGTGTCTAGTATTCTTTGGAGCGGATTGAATGAAAGAGTTGTAAAAATATGGAAGGAGATTTACGACTGTTCAATTATCTGTGGCAATTGTAAATAAGATAGAGATTTACAAATGTTTACAAGGCCCACTCCCAGTTTGGAGGACTTCCGTACTCGAGGGACTAACAAGCACCATACTCATTGTGTCTTACTACTATCAGATGTCGCATCAGCTTAGGCAGACTTCAGGCGTCACCGTGCTATGAAAATAAGAAAAACAACATTAGCACATGTTGGCACCAGATGACATTTTGTTCCAAAAAGTTTGCATTAAATTACATAAAGGAAAAAAAATATATAAGTTTACTAATCCAAATATATAAATCTTTTTTGAGGTAAAATGTAGTTAATTTTTTTTTCTTGTGCTAGTTTAATTTTATAGTTGAAGTAGGAGGTAATATACTCAGGGACGTCTTAAGACTCTTTGAGGCCTTAGGCCCACAAAAAAGATTTTTTGAGACCCTGGGCCCTATGCAAAAGTAGGCCCTATCTGAGATCTTTAAAAGTAAACAGTATACAGGATGCATTGTCAAATACTCGTTCAAATGGTAATTTGAAACATATAAATCTGCACGACTCACAATTTCAAAAACCTAGGCACGGACTGGCTCGAACGATGGCCGCATTTTGACTAAATGAGTTGAAAGACTGTTTATGGTATTAGGCCTAGACCTAGACATGGACAACAGTCATCAGATTATAATACAGTCTTACCACTTTTGCCAGATGACACGCAGTTTGAAAATCCCAGTTTTTCTGAGAATATGTACGGGAATAACATTTGACCACATTAAAATTATCCGGATCATGATCTTATTAAAACAGTCGAGAACGAAACGAGGCCCAGTTGACCCCTGCCTTAAGCTTTCCTTGAAAATACTACTAATCAGTGGAGTGCACAGATCGCTTTCATAGGAGGGATTTTATTTTTAAGAAAGGGATTTTATTTTTAAGAAAACATAAACTATATAAAGCACCAAGACGATCCTTCTGATAAAAATTAAAAATCTGCTGGACTTTAGGAGAGGTTTGAGAATCCCCTTGTGTTCGCCATTGTTAAAGGACTGAAGATGGAAATAATTACTGTATGATGGTAAGCAGTGGCGCACGCAAAGGTCAAAGAACTTGAGTTTGTTTTAAATTGATGATAATCCTATATATATATATTTATATATATATATATTTATATATATATATAACGTAAAATTTAATTAACTGCTTGTAATTAACAATTTATTTTATTAATTAATGCTAATTATTAATTCAATAATTTATTTTTTGCTGTTTTTAGTTTACAAAATCAGAAGAATTAATTGTTGTTGTCTTGAGGAATGATACGGAGTTGGGGGACTTTTGACCAGGGACTGAAGCCCCTTGAAAAATTTTTGTGTGTGCGCTACTGATGGTAATGAAAATGAGAGTATCGAAATTACGTATAAAAGTTGACTGAGCTTCTAAGAGTAAATTTTCGAGGTCGATTCTTCTATTGCAAAATTTCCTACGAAAGAAAACAATATAATTTTTAATTGTTCGAATTTTTAGGTTTCTATGAGATATTAAGTTCCGAAAAAAAAAATCAGAGGATATTATTAATGATTTTGACACGTGTACGTTGGCGAGTACCTTTTTATTTTTTATACAGGTAATCAGTTTTCCGTACCAAATTAGTAATTTAAAAGTCACTTAAGATTTTCTTATTTTTCAGAATCTTGGCTCTTTTTGATATTTATCAAAGTGAAAATCAAAGAAGGGTTAATGTAACGAATAATCCTCTTTATATGCTTTATTTTACCACATCATTTTAAAACGATATTTAGCATAACGATTTTTTTGACCATTTTTGAATCAATTTAATGTATTGTTTACCGTTAGTAATTTTTAACATAATTTTTTTGCCACTGAAGAATATATTACAAAATAGCATAAAATGAGTTTACCACAGCACCCTCGGTCCTTATCGTCTAATTACCATGTCCCTTCCATCCCTCAAATCTTTCAATATTTTCCCTTTTTCTTGAGCATTTTTTGTGTGTGTATACTTAATTCAATTCCTACTATTAGTTAACACTCTCCCCTATATATATATATTATGTTCAAATTATAATTGTTAATTAAATTCTTTTTATTCATCCACTCAAGTTCAAATACATCAGGCTTGTCAAACACGCGGTCCGCGGAGACATTTTACAAAATTAGTTACATTTTATAAAATCAATTTGTAAGGCTTTTTTTTTATTTTGAAATTTATTTCCGATAAACTTTTAAAAATTTACAGCATATTAACCTGTTATCTATTCTTGTTTTTAAAAACATTCTATTTAATTATAGACAAAGCCTTTAAGTGAAAATTATTTTTAATATTTTGTAAAAATTTTTTTCATTTAATTTTACTATAATAAATTAATTTTTATTAATTTTTAAATGCATTTATGAATATTATTTGTTATAGATTCCACTACGATTCATTGTATGTGCGACTTTTATCTCTTTGATAGAAGTAGTTGGACTATTATTTTTTAAAATTTAAAAACCCTAAGATAGTCAAGACAAAATGTAGTGTTTACTCAATAGTTTGTGAATGAAAGTGGATTTTGACTTTTATTCATATTAAAATAAAAAGTTATTTAGTAAAAACATAATCACAAACTTCAAGAACAAAGTAAGAAAAGATAAACACTTTAGTTTTCAAGAAAAATGGGAACTGGAATATTTTTATGCCCAAAGCAAAAATAAAATATTGTGCCTGGCATGTAAAAACTAATTCAGTTGCTAAGGGATATAATTTTAAAAGGCACTATGACACAAATACAAAACTATGACAAATATGTTTCAAAACTTTGTGAAGACGAGTTATCGGAATTGAATCAACTCGTAAAAAAATTTTAAAAAAGTGTATTCACTGCATTTGTTGAGGGAGGGAGGGAGAGGGAAAATTAACATCTCACTGTTCAGCTACTCGAGGGCGTTTGGTGACGGACCATGGTCAAGTGACGTGGTCGACACCTGAGGTCTCTGGCACCCCCTCTTCTAACTTCCACACTACACCAACTAGAGGACGTTTAAGCCTGGACATATTTAACGTGCATCGGCTTCATTGGTACACAGCTCAAACTCATATGACTCGAGTTAGTTACCTTGTGTGACCGCTAGGCTACCGCAGCCACCTAAATTTGTTGAGTGAGTGATTTTGGGGTTTATTGGCACAAGAGCCGATTTCGGCTATACTACGCCAAACATTTGTTTTAATATCTATGGTCTAGACGGGAAGAGAAAGAAAGAATGAATTGAATGACAAGAAAGAGGGTCGAAAATAGAGAGGATCACTAGAGTACCCCGGGTTCGTGAAGCCCGTGTTTACCAAAGACAGTAAACCCCGTGGGAAAAGGAAAAGATCACTAGGGCACCTCGGGATTGTGACACCCGTACTCATCTAAAGAAGGTGAGCCCCTGAGGGGCCTAAATTTGTTGAAGACAATATAAATGCATTAAAAACTAGTTAAAAATTATTACTTTTTTAATCTTAAGCACAGATCGAAATAATTTATTAAAGAAGAATTTGTTAGTGAATGCTTAATTAAAGCAGAGGAATTTCCGTATTTACTCGAATCTAAACCGCAATTTTTTCCAATGTTAATGCTACTGAAAATCGGCCACGGCTTATAATCGAAGGGAAAGAAATTTGTTGGATGGAGGTATTTAGAGAAATTACGGGGCATGTATGTAGTTAAAAGTTTATAATACTGATAAAATAACTAATTATTCTTTTCTTATTAGTTCTCATTTTAAATTAATTTTAATTTCATAAAATTTGATACCGATATACCCGCTTACACTATTTTTCATTTTTCACAAAATTTTGTTGAGAATTTGAGGTGCAGCTTAGAATTGAGGGCGGCTTAGATTCGAGTAAAAACGGTATTATGTCTAACACAAATAAAAAAAAAACAATTAAGTGTGAAATTCTGTAACCAGCAGAGGTGATGAAATAGTCGAGAATTGTAGTCGAGTCATGTATTATGCATAATACATATTTTTGATGCATTTAAAGAAGTTTTGAGACAAAGTGTTCCTTGGGGGAGGGGGAGTTGGTTTGTCTTGCAACTGATAGCGCTCCTACCGTGACCAGTGTTACGAAAGGAGCAACGAAATTAAAAGAAACAAGCAAACAACAGGGTAATAATAATTTAAAACATTTTCATTGTTTTATTTCATAGCAAGTACTGTTCTTGGACATGAACTATGATATATTGGACTTGTTTTAAAGTAGTCAGTAAAATTAAAAACTATATTTGAGCATGTAGACTTTAGCATCATCGATTTGCTTCATTTCTAGAAGATATAGAATGGGAATTTTTTGGTCAACCATATTATACGAAAGTTCAATGGATTTCGAGTCATAAAGTGTTAAAACGATTGTTTAAATTTCTGGATGAAATCATTATTTTCTTGGAAACAAAGAAAAAATTATGAGTGATCTGAATTGAAAGATGAGAAAATATGAAAGAAGAAAAAGATGCTGAATTAAAAGATGAAAAAGATGAAAGAAGAAATGATACTGAAGAGAGGAATGGCTTTCTCAGTTAATCTTTACAAATCAACTTAACTTAAGCTTCAAGGCAAAAATACTTTTGTTACAATGCTAATTGATAATAACGCTTTCAAACAAAAATTATTACAGACAAATTATTACAAACAGAAAGAGAAAACATCTCTCTTTGAAAGCTTTCAAAATCTTTGATTAAATCGCTTAAATTAAAATTTACAGAATATTCTCACCAAATTAAATTGTTAAAGATGGAATTCGATCAAATATTTTCTAAATTTAAAAAATTTTGAATTACAATTTCATTTCTTAACTTCACTTCTATCTGTCGATATTGAAATTGTTGATGAAAAGTTACAAATGGAATTAATTGAAATCTATTGTGATTCTTTGTTCAAGCAAAAATGTTTTGAAGTTGAAACTCTAGATTTTTCAACACATATTCATCTGTAGATCGAATTCTTAAAATATTATCATTTGTTACGCGTGTAATGAATGGATATGTTTGGAAGCATTTATCTATGCAATAAACTAATGAAAAATAACAAAAATTCTGAAAGGTCAAGATTAAATGATAAACATTTATCATCATTTTTTTAAAATTACATCAGCTCAATATGTTTAACCAAGTTTTGATGACTTGCATTGAGAGAAAACAAATGACGTCAAATATCTTCTAAAAGAAATATAAAATAAAATTTCATATTATAACTTTTGTTTATTTTTTATAAAACAGAATAAAATATGTATAGTTCAAAAAATAAAAGGAAATATTAAGCGATTATGTATGTACAACATATAATACATTGAGTTTTATAAATAAGAAGATAATCATTCTAAAAATCCTGTTTTATTAATTTTTTGAACCTTGAGAGAGAACATGCGGCCCTCAACTTAATATAAAATAGTTCATGTGGGATATCAAATGAGTTTGACATGTCTGAAATACATTTTTTAAAACTTGTAGTGGATGACACTTCATGTTAATACAGTTTCTTCAAATATTAATTTATAAATTAATGAATAAACTGTAACAAAAATAACAGTTCAACACCATATATAAAAAAGGAAACCGCTCGTTGTGTCCCTGTTCTTCCACATCGCAGAAATCCAAATATGGGATGGAGCGCTGCTTTGTAGCCCATATGCCCACAGATTCACCGCAATCACCGTTGTGTCCCTGTAGCGCAATGGACTTCTAATCCAAAGGTCGAGGGTTCTAATCCCACCTGGGATGTCCTAATTTCTTAGAATGTGATTTCTTTTTACAATACTATTTTATTGAACTATTTAAATTTAATTAATAAATAAACAGTAACAAACAAAAATAATAGCCCTACACCATTTATAGAAAGGAAAATGGAAAGTTGCAAGGGATATCACTTTCTATTGTACCACTTAATATTGTGATTCTATCATAAGTATATACATATTTATATTAATTGTAATTATTTAATAAAAAGAAACTAAAATAAAATTTTTCTTTGTTGGCCCAATAACGAATTGACTTTAAAAATATTTATGTTACTTGTTTACATAAACAGCTTTAATATTTTTTTACGAATTTATTTGTGAATTTGCATTGATTATAAAACTGAAAAGCCTCTACCTCTCTTTTCTTCTCCACATACTTCGATAAAAAGATTCTGGTACTTGTTATTCGATTAGTTTGGTGCAGGCGACAAATCGCCAGATGAAATATTACCAAATACAATAATTTCCTATTATTCCCCGTGTGTTTTTAATTAGTAATTCAGTGAAGTTGTAATTACCAACAGTAAGTCTATTTTATGATTGATTGTAACAATAGGCTGATATTTACGTATTTTGTATATCGTGGTCAAAGATTTGCACAAGACTTACAGAAAAGTACTGAGATATATTGTTCATGGAATAAATAACAGTTTTCATTGTTTTTTGTATAAACATAGAGATTGGATTGTATTTTAAAAATTTTTAACCTTATATTTCAGCAAACATACCTTTTTAAAAGTAAACGTGCAGGGCTATTGAATCATACTGATGTTAAAAACAACCATAAAATTGATAAAAAATTTTCTTTTTGAAGTATTGGTAAAAACTGAACTTAATAATTGTGTACAGTGGCGTGTACTAGGGGGGGGGTCCAGACTCCCCCACAGCCCTTGATTCTTTTTCGATTGATTATAATCCAATGTATATAGTAGTTAAAATTTAATTACGTATTTGCAATTAATAATAATTTTTTATTAATTAATGCTAATTATTTATTTGTTGTTTTTTGTTTCCGAAAATCGACAAAATCAAAAGAATATGTTGGGGGGCGTATTGAAGCCTGATACGAGAATGGTAAACTTTCGTCCCCCTCCAGCTTGAAAAATTCCTGTGGGCGCCTCTGATTGGGTAGCAGGAAAATTTTCAAAAGGCCCAAAATTAAATTTTTGAAAACAAGCTATCGTGAGAAACCATTATCATTAAAAAAAATACATTGTTTATATTTTAAAAGGGCAAATTTTCACGAAAATTTGAGACATATTTTTCTTTTTGGAAATGTACTTCTTGCTTAGTTAAAGCTCTTTTACATTTGGCGAAACCATGCATAAATTGAAGATCAATATTTTAAAGAATCGATGGTTTCAAATTAAATTTGCTGTAAATTATATAATTCATTCATTTATTGCTATAGATTGTGCAATGTGATAAAAAACTGCTCTTATAGAGAGAAAAGGCTTACAGTGAAATATGTTTGACGCGAAAACGCTTAAGACGAAATATCGGTTAACATGAAATATTATAACGCTTCCGACAAACTATTATGTAATTTCATGCATTTTTTTATTTCCTTAACACACTTCTGTGAATGAATAAGGCTGTTGATAAAAAACAGAAGTCAAAAACGGAAATCTGTTAAGATTTTGGTATTGGATATTGAAACTGATTTGATACTTAATGAAATATTTGAGAAAGTTTCTGTTTTTTTGGACTGTCTTATTGTTTTTCATCGGAAGAATTCGTTGCAGTAGATGACGAAAATGTGCGTTTAGCCAAAATTATAGCAGACACAAAGATGTTTTGGAGTTTGTTCAAAGCTAAAAAATCATCATTGATGCATATTCCAACAATGGAAATGAAATGAATAATGTAGCTCCTATTCCCAAGTCATCCGAAATGAAGATCAAGAAAAGTACATGCAGTTAATTAGACGCGCATTCCAAAGGTAAAATGAATAACAAAATGGACGACAACGAACAATTTGTTGATAATTTAATGCTAAAAAAGACAATGCAAAGAAAAATATATTATACTCTAAAAACTCAATAAATTTTTATTTTTTTCAAAAACTTTAAAATTTTGTATTTAATTATATTAAGTTCTAGCGAATGTTTTTGTTTCCTTGAGATTTTTATTAAATACAATGCATATTTACATATTAATACGCAATTAAAATGTACTCTAATAAATTTAATTTTGTTGAATATACGTTTTTATTTATTTTTGCGATATCCTTTTTTTTTTTAAATACAAAAAAACATTTTATAGTCCCCTCAGCCTCGTGTTAAACGATTTTCACAGTAATTCAAAAACTATTTGATAATTTATATTTTTATAGTGATCTTTTATAATCTCTAACGAAAAAAAGAGAAAAAATTTTAAAAAATATTATTAACAATCACACTTTGTAAGCAAGAAAAATGGTAGCGTGAGAGTAATTTTTTATTTCTTTTGAGCTCTTTGAATATTTCTTTATAAAAATAAAATATTATGAAATAAGTTGATCACTGAATTAAAAATATTTATTACAGTTTTTCAAAATTAATTGAGTGGGGGTATATTCAATAACTTTTCTGCAGAGCCAGGAATAAATTACGATATTTCATTGAGAAAGTGTATAACACTAAAACAAAAGACACACTTTCAACTAAAAAAATTAAATTTTCTTTCTGAGTAACTTCTTGACTATCTTACAACGAAAAAATGGCCTTGATTTTTTTTTTCAACTTGGTCTTTCTTGATATCCCCCTCCAACATCGGAAAAAATCAATGTAAACTTGTTTACCTACCAGTCGTACGGTTTTCCTACCCTAGCATTATTTGAATGATTATTTCGAATTCCAGGAAAATTGGCGGCGACCAAAAAAGATCAACGAGTTTTACCCCTGCCCCCTTTGAAGAAAGCTTTTTCTTTTCCCTTCCTTATTTCTAGAAAATTCTAGAAAGAACGATTTTACTGCGCTAAGGTCTTCTAAGGGATCTTAGGGTCAGTCAGAACAGAATTCAGGTGGCAGCGGAAGTGCTTTGGTTCTTATTTGGCGTCTTAATCGCCCTGTAAAAATGACTTTTCCTTTGTTCGGTTGTCGCCAAATGATGTCGGCTTCGGATGTATTTCGCGCCAGAATTCTTTCCCCCTCTGTTTCTGGATTTGCAGATGTTTATTATTATTCTGTAAAATCGGTACACACTTCGAAGGGTTGAAGTTTTGGGAGTGAATGTTTGGAAAAGGATTTATTTTTCACTTCTGTGAAAAATTTATCCCGAGAAATTTAAATTCCGTCGTAAACAAGTAATTTATTACGTTTTGATTTGTATCAAACGATATTATTGCAAGTTTTACTTCTACATAATAAAGCAAAATGACGATTTCTTATGTTTATTCACAATTGAAATAAAATGATAATCTTTTCTGCTTCATTTTTTCTTGTGCTAAAATTTTCTTTTATTTCAGAATCATAAACTCCCTTACAGAAGTCTAAACGCCAATTGAAATAAACAAAAGAGAAATATATATTAAATTAACTCTCGAAAGATTTATGAATAACAATAGCATATAATACCATGCTAAAAAAATATACTTCTTATGAATCATAAAACTTACGGAAAATCATTTTTAATATTCCCATTAATTATTTGGATCAACCATGTTGATTTTAATGCAAGTTACCAAACAAAACTAAACTTTTTTTAACAGTTTTTACAAAATTCCACTAATTTAAAATATAAATAAAAAATACTTAAAAAAAGGAACTTAAAGAATTTTATTATGGCAAAAAATTTCTTTAAGGGAATGGGGGGGAGTTAGTTCCCTTTGGACACTTAACGGTAGGCCAACCCACATTGTACAAATTATGCAACTGCTCCTTCTCGTTGCTAAAATTGTAATTTTCATGTATTATGTAGCTCTATTTTTTTCAATATAAAGTAAGTAGAAAAAAAATTAATAAATTTCAGGTCTTCATCTTCGTTTTTAAATTTATAACCATGATATTAGACAGGTATTACTGTCTTTTTATTATTGTTCTCGTGTGTGTGAGATTAATAAATACATTTATTACGTTATCACAAAGAACTTTTCTTTTTAAATATGTAGAGATATAAATTTTTAATATAAAAATAAATTCTTTTATATAAATTTAAAATTTACTATAAATTTTTGAATACTATCTACAATTTTAACACTTGAATATAATTTGATGAAAAACCAAAAATTTGGTAATAAAACTACCATAATATATCCAATGTAATATTTTCCCAATAATTCCTTAAACTGGATGTGTGCTCCTCAGTTTCAATACTTTATTAATCTTCAATTATCTGATACAAGTAAAATTCATTTAAATATCCAATTTCACACATGCAAACTTCTTTGAAATTTAAACTGTTTAAGCCTAAATATGAGACATATTTTCATGATTTCGTAATAGATTTAAAAAACTATGCATTATAAGTCTTTCAGAAATCAAAGACATGTAAGTTGGAGATGTATTTTCTGGATTCCACACTCAGCTAATTTTTTTTAAAAGAGGGGGGGGGGGAGACATATTTTTGCTAATCATCTATTTTGTGTTGAGACTTAACCATAAAAGTTATAATTTTTTAAATTGCATTACAAATATTTCTTAATCTACAAAGTTGGTTACACGATTCTCAAAATACTAATTACAATGTGTAGATTATTGATACTCTAACAAAGCTTAAACAGAAAATTTTAACTAATTTTCTCAGTTTTCCAAAATAATCGACGGATGGCACATTATTTTCTTTCTATACTTTTAAGAGCCGAATTAGTTTTAGTTAACACTCGTACTAACTACAGTGGCCAGAGATGTTTAAAGACTTGTTGAGGCCATGAGCCCCTATGGAAATGTAGGCCCTACCTGTGAATCGAAAAATCAGGCAGTTTTTTTCGTAGTCAAATGCCCGTACAAACGGTAACCCAAGACAAATAAATGTACATGACTTACAGTCTCGGAAACCTAGGCTCAAACTGGCTCGATCGACTACCGCCTTTCGACAAAATGAATATGATCGTATGCGATGGTAGGCCTCAGTGGCGTAACGTACACCCCCGCATCGCGGGGGGGCACAAAGCCTGACTGCCGCCAAATGCCTACCCTTTGTAAAATCCAACTTAGGAGGGCCCAAAAGCTAACTTTGCAGGGGGAGGGACCCAGAAGTTCTCAGTTACGCCACTGGTAGGCCTAGTCCTAGAAATGGAAGAAGGTCATAAAAAAATGCAATCTTGCTACTGTTGCCAATTTGAATATAATTAAAAATTCGCAATTTTTGATAGAATATATTCGAAAATAACATTTGTCGATTTAAATTATTCAGATCATGATCTGATTTAGGCGGAGTTTAGAACGAGACGAGGCCCATGCCATAAGACATCCTTGACAGTGACTACTAATTTCAATTAAAAATATTAGGAATCTTTTCAAGAATCACCGAATTTTTACTCGAACATCGCAGTGTTGCCATTCACAAATAATGAAAGAGTTATATTCCTTGTTGCTACTCGTAGAAAAGAAGTAATTTTGGGATTTTATAACAAACATTGACATCTGAAAGATAAATAAATAAATAATAGTACATTTTCAACAGTTACAGTATTCACTATTTGATATTCAATTTCAATTTTACTATTTATTTATTTTTTCCTAATTCTTCAAAATATTACTAATTTAGTTATGCTTTTCCGTGGAATGTATCAAATTAACGCATTTAAGAAAATAATGCTAACCAGGAATAGCCAATTACCTTTTTACTAATAGGCAATATTTTACTTTCATATATTTCGACAACATCAAGAATAAAAGCATTAATGTGCAGTAAAAAATCATCAAAACGGTCGCGTTCTACAAATGACGATGTCTATTCTATCGGAAATTACACTTTTAACCGCTAATCGATAAAGCAAGGACTTGAATGTTTCTAAAATTATGTATTGTGAGCAGCTCGCTAGGATCGAATAGTTTGCGCGTCTGAGAAGTATAAAAAATATGTGATAAAAGGCAGAAGCACATCTTTACTCCGTTGTCATAGAAACGCGGTCTTTCTCTTTTAAATGCTAATGCTGTTTGTAAGTCGGGAGAGAAGGCTGCAAATTTCATCGTGTTTGCAGACGATTTTCAAGGAGCAATTTTCTTTCAAAGGCGTAGTATTTTCTTCTTTTCCCACCCCTCTTTAGAATTAAGAAAGATTCAGAAAGAACTAAATTTTCCTGCAGAGACTCTCTTTTATTTCTTTGCTGCATTTTATTTTATTAAAATATTCTGCAAAAGATTGCAGTGTTTTTTTTATAAATGCATATTTATAAAGTCTTTAAGTTTTTGTAAGGTTTTAAGAAAAGCTTACTAAGCATTGAATCCCTTCCAAGATTTCATACTTTTTTCAAACAAATTTCGCTAGAAAAACAAGAGAGGAATTATTACATAAAAATGAAAAAGTATTTGTGACATTGTAAATGACAACGGTTAATATTTTAAGTAATTTCGCTATTAAAAATTGGTTTTTCTCTAGGAGGACAACATGAGCATATACTAAATAAAATATAACCCACTTGTTCTAACTCATTTTATGACACGTGTTATTGGAGTATAATGTCTTTTTTTACGTATTTATGTTCCTTGGATTGTAACACATTCATTTTAAATAATTACTAGATAGCACAATAAAATATTTCTAGAAGCATATGCTTCGAAATTACCATTCATTACAATTAATGCAATCATGAGTTTTTTCTTCTTCTATAATGTGTTTTTTGAAATCAAAAAGCCATGCTAATAAATATAAAATATTTAAAAGATTCATTTATTTTTTCATTTGATTAAATTTATTAATATCGTCCTAGAGCGAGTTAGTTGGATTAGGTCTTAATAATTTCGCTCTTCTGCTGCATTGTCAAGCGTTGGCATTTATAGAGAACTTGTTATGCAAAAAAAAAAAATCATAATAAAACCTTTTGTTGTTCCTCAAATGGAATAAATAGCAGAAGCAGTTTAACGAAATAATTAAACTACTCCCCCAACGTTCGAGAGGGAACAGATATTTTTCTATAAAAGAGGAAAAGAACGTATAACTGCTTCCATTGTTCTTTCTGCTTGTTTTGGCGGGAAAACTAATACAAGAGGAATTACCTGCCTGGGTCAATAGCGATTAAAGAGACCTACTTGAACTACATTCGCCCTTTAAAATCTGTTCGCATGAGAATAATCTTGCCTTTGTGCTCATCCTTTGTTAACGGAACAGGTTTTGGCGCGCAGTTTGGCGTTTTTTTTCCCCTCAGCTTTCCTTCTCGCGTAACCCTGCGAAACAAGTGAAACAGCTGCAAATAAAGTTCATTCAGGGATTTTTCGCCACATCCGCCATGGGGTACAAAATATCAAGAAAAAGAAGCATTTTTGCGACCCCTCAGGATATTTGTTCTACTTTCTTCGATGAGAATTTTTCCCTTCATCTTGGTGTGTCTGATGTCAGGTGGCATTCTTATTTTTTTTTCGGTACTTTTCTGGTCCTTCTTTCATCAAAACGGAAGTCCCATGAAAAGGAAAGCAAAAATATAAAAAAGTACCCTAAAAAATTCTTTGCGGAATTTTTTTATACATATAAACTCTGGAAATACACGTTAAACTATGTAGATTCTTAAGGTATTGTTGTACAGGTGAATTTCTTTCCTTTTTAAAGAAAATTGAGCTTCATTGAAGACTTACTTATTTACAAATAAAATTCTTTTATGAATCAAGTAAAAATTTTCGAGAATTAAAGAAGCAATCTATATAATTAGAACTCGTGGAGTCTTTTGATAATAAAAGTATATACAAAGCATATCTCCGTCCCTTTTAAATGTAAACTATTAAAATTAAAAATATTGGCAGCCCCCACCCCCTCTTTTTTTGGTAAATCAAAGAAATCCCTAAAATAACAATGACGTCAATTTTTTTATTATTTTAACGAATTTCTTCTTTTTATAAAGGATTAAGGAAGAATTCCTCAACGTATCGAAACAGAATTTTTTCGACAACCTGCATAATTATAAATGCATCTATTTCTACAGGTACATTTATAATTATGTAGGTTTCTTTTTAGTAATGAATTTCTTGGATCCATTGCACAAATGAGTTACCATGCTTTGAAAGTTTTTCATGTTAAAAATTTAAGAAAAGAAGCCTCTGTTATATGTTCTACCCAATTCTTTGAACAAAGCCTTTTAGAAAGTTAGAAGTTAAACAAGTTACTTTTATGTTTATTTTTAAATGAAGCGAAATGTTTAAAAGTCCAATAAAAATAGCTACTAAACACATAAACAGGGGCGTAACGGAGATTATTCAGGCTCTCCTGTGAATTCAGGTTTGGGGCCCCAAGAACAAATACGTACTTGGCATCAATCAAACTTTGAGCCTCCACAATGTGTGGGTGCACGTAAAATGAAATACTATTCTTCACCTTATAACTTTCGATGCGAGGTGGGTTTTTATCTTCATTTGAAGACAGTACATCCATAAATATTACATATATATTAATGATAAAGCGATACGAATTCCTACTAAATATATCATAAATAAATTTTACTATTGTCATTTTTAACCATTAAACTCAAATTTGTCTCAGCCTGGGTATTTAACACATCCTTGAGTCACTCTGGAAACTATATTCATTTCCCAATGGAAAAAAAAAAAGAGTAATAATAAAGTTATCATAAAATTTTAGGTAAACACAACAAAAAGTATATTCAAAAGAGTTTTTGTTCCTGCAATATTTTTGTTGGCGTCGAAAAAAATGTTGAAATTATACCAATGATTGTATCTCACAGGAAATTGATTGTACTCCAAACACATACACGTTTCTTTCCTCTGAACGCTATTATGTATATATATTCCCATTAGAGGAGATATATAAATGATACATTCTATTTTATTATTTCGAAATGCTCTTACGCAACAAATTGAGTCAAAAGAACATGAATTACCCCAAACAGGAATTTTGGCAGTCGCCCAAACTAGTTGGGAGAAAAATATATTTGTCACATATATCTTTTCTTAAATATTTTCCTCTATACAGGACCTAATTTATGAATAAGCTTATGTCTTATGAAAAAGATATGAAGCAATATTCCGCAAAACTATATCATGCAACAAGAAACATTGTTTAAAATTGAAATGATACAAAGTTTCTTTCAGTTCTTTTAGAGGTTACATATACGTGAAGGTAAACTCTCAGTTCAGAAGCGAAAGCAAATAAAGAGAATCCCAAAATAAGTTTTTACTCACTACTAACCGATAGTAAAAGTTCGTGCCTGTTTGTTTGCGTAGCTGTTGCTGAAATGTCATTCACTTCTGAGAGAACTATCGGCTGTCTGCTTTTCAAGAATGGATGTTATATTTTCGCGCGAAACGATTTCGATTTTTGATAAAAGATTACTATATGGGTCACTATTTCCACTTAGAGAAATTCATTCACTAAGATTCCAAGTGTTTAATTTTTAATATTTTCGTATAACGATGACAATAATCTATATATTACTTTAATCATATACTTTAAAATAATATCAGATGTTACTGTGATAGTTATGATTCAACGCATATTAAAAATAATTCTTTTTTTTTAATCTCTGTTTGAGCAATAGTAAAATAAAGGGTTAATAATTTATACACAGTTAAATCAATAAATACATAATCAGTTGTATAGATAATTAGAACAGCAAATGATAAATAACGACACATAATTTTAATGTTATGTCTCGTCAACTACAAATAACGGTATATGTGAAGGTCTAATTTTTAAAAATCCTGGCGGAACACAATATCTTTGTTTTTTTCTAATTCCGTGCTTTAATTTTTTCTGTCTAAATTAAGATAATAATTAGATGAATACCACAAATTTGAAAAAAATCTTATTTTATGAATATAAGTTAAGCTCATGCATATATAACTCAAAAATGTATATACGTATCCAAATATGTAACATTGAATACAAAATTCTTAGACGGACGTTTTAAGGTATGGATCTGTTGGATCCGGGCCCAGGGTCGGAAGGAAGCTTCATCTCATTCTTCACTCCACCTCAGTAAGATTATGATCCAAATAATTTTAACTGTCAAATGTTTTTTTTAATTTTTTTTTTAATTCCCAGATATATTCTCTGAATATACTCTATATGCCAAATGGCAACATTGGCAAGATTGCAATGTTATGTCATATCCGTCGTCCATGTCAAAACCTAGTCCTATTACTAAGGATTTCTTAAGACTTTTTGAGGCCCTACGTGTAATTTTTAAAAATAGACAGAGAATAATTCACTAAAAATAAATTTGAATTTTTTTAAAAAGAAGTTTGTGCTTATAGAACGTGTATGGATTTGTATCAGTTACAAATAAATATGGGGCTTTGGGTAGTCTAGCGGTTAGAGCATCGGACGTCAGATCGGAAGGCCTGGGTTCAATGCCCGATGCCACCAAATACTCGCTGATACAAACGGAAAACGTGCTCTTTAAATCTGTGGATCCGAATGGTGTCACCCTCTATCGTGAGCAAAATCATGCTGTCACCTTCATGGGCTCAAAGCTTAGGCTAATGACAGACGTATCTCTAGCCCGTTACCATGATGAATTTCGTGGGCCTCGATCTGACTACGTCAGACAGGTGGCATAAGCAACACAAATAAATATACAAAAGTTGAATTTTTTTAAAGATAAATAGGTATATGCATGTTACTGCTCTGAAGAAGAACTTTAATAACATGTGAGCTAAAATCGTTTTCTGTCTAATATATGATTGTTTTTATTCGTTAAATAAAACCAAGGAAATCTGCATTATTAGGATTATTGTGTGTGTGTGTTGGAATCAAAGTTAGATTCAGGATAGAAAGAAATATTTTAGACTTAGATTCCATATTTTAAAATAAATTTATATTACCAACAATATGACGACGTGAATAGCATGCAGTATTATCAATGTAGTTTTATTCATAAAAATTTATAGATTAGTTAAATATTTCTTGCAGTCCATCTTATCTTAAGTCTTTAATTTGTTCGTAGTGATTTCCATTATAAATAATATAATCTTTTTGATATACAAAATCACTCAGTTTTTGAACTGAATTTTTCATAATTCATGACATTATTTAAATTATTTATGTATTTTTTTTTTCATTTTCTCATTTTTGTTATAATATTTTGACTATATTTTTAATATCAATTGAACCGAATAGATTTTCAACACAAAAACTATTTGTGGAATGCATCTTTAAAAAAAATCTTTTTGTGATCAGTATACAAGCTGTTTAACATTTTTAACAATGCAGCAGTACTGAGATTATCATTAAAGAACAGCATTTTTCCTGTTCAATAAACTTTTTAATGTCATTTATATGTGTTTAGAGGTCAGTTTTATGTACTAAATTGTATTTCATACAATTAAGAAAATGAAAAGAAAAGGGGGAGGAAGGTTTTGATTATATACAGGTATACAATGAATTGTGCAAATAATGCTACATTCTTATTACTGACACTTTATTATTTTGAATGAATAGCCTGTTTGTAAAGTTTTGCATGACTTATTTTTTGCAAGAAATTATGCATTGTTTTTTCACAGAAATTTTTTTAAAAATAATTTTGAATTATATTTCATAGATATTTCAATACTGATACTTAAATTAAATATTATTATATTATTATTAATATTATTAATAATAAAATATTATTATATTTGAGATATGTAAAATTTAATGATAAGTATACTCAGTGGCGCAAACAGGAATTTTGCAAGGGGAGGGGGGGGGGAGGGTCCAGGATCAAAAGTCCATCATTCTTGTATCATGCTTCACTACGCGGCCCAACATATTCCTTTGATTTTTCTATTTACTTCGGAAACAAAAACAGTAAAAAGTTAATTATTGAACAAAAAAATAGCATTAATTAATAAAATTAATTATTAATAACAAATAATTAATTAAAATTTACATGCTTTGTCTATAGGATTGTAATCAATAGAAAAAAACAAGGGTGTCAAGGGGGGATGTCAGGATCCGAGGACCCCTTCTGTGTGCCACTAAATATACATGATATTAAAAAAAATTCTGTAATGCTTTACAGATTTGTCAAAATTGCTTTACATTTAGTTACTGGAAAAGAAGAATATATATATTTTTTTTAATATGCATATATTTATCGCACTCTTTTACAAAACGATATGAGCTGAATGTTCTAGTGAGAATGAATTCATAAGGATTGTGATTTTTATGTAATAGGTGTAATTTTTGTATAGTATTTGAAAAATTCATATTGTATAACAAATTAAAAATCAAAAGGGGAATTTGATGTTTCTGAACTTCAACTTGAGAAGAGAGTATTTTTTTAAAGTTCGCAAATTACTTTAAAAGATAATTAATAGGGTGCTCTCTCATGTTTAAGTTTAATAATTGCTTAGTTTGAATTATTTTATCAGAATCGTATCAGAGCAACTATGCAAGAGGGTATACGAAAAATTTCAAATGCATATTTGATAAGAAAGCTTCTTGTATTATCCTAAGGTTTCGTTAGATGGCAGCACTATATAACAAAATTTTCGTAAATTATGGAAGAGGAAGAAAATTGGAGCAAAAAATCGGTCATTCTTCAACGTTCAACCGCTATCTTTTTTTCATGATGAGATTTTTTAAAGCTAAGTTCATTTTGCGCGGTAAATTCAGTATATTCTTTCTTCGTATATCAACTTTAATTAGAAATATTTTTTGTTTGAAAAAAATCATCTTTTCGTCAAATTAAGAGATCTATTTTATTTATTTTGAGGGGGGGGGGGAGGATTTAAATGCTTATTTTTATCATTGATTAAAACATTGCCTTTCACATTTTAAATGCATTCAAAGGTTTGTGTTTTCATTATACGCCCTTCTTTCAAAAGTCAATAAATGATAATTTAAAAAAAAATTAATAATAAATATACAATTTGTTTGACTTAAAAAAAAAAGACTCTTAAGAAGTATTTAAATATCACAAGTACTTTATAGTATTAAAAAATTCTCAAGACTTAAATTTAATTTCTGTTAATGTTTTTAAAAAAATTTAATTCTGCAATATAATAATAATTTTAAGAAATTCGTAGCATTTAATATAGATGTTGAAGGTAATGAGAAAAACCATATCTGTGTGTGTGTATTGACAAAGTTATCTGTTATCTGTTAAACCCATTATAATACAGAGTTATCTGTTAAACCCATTATAATACAGAGGTATCTGTTAAACCCATTATATATTGTACACAAATATAGGCCCCACCTATGACCCTTAAAAGTAGACATTAAATAGCATACGTTGTCAAATACTCGTACAAACAATAACCCAAAACAAATAAATGCACATGACTTACATTTGCACAAACCGGCTCGATGGATTGCAACCTTATGGCTGCATGAGTAATGCTTGTGTACGGTGTGGTAGGCCTAGTCCTGTACGTGGACGATGATCATCACATTTAGCCAGTTGACATATCGTCCGAAATTCCCAGTTTTTCAGAGAATACATCTGGAAATAACATTCGACCGTTGAAATTATTCCAATAATGATTTTATTAAGGTTGAGTATAGAGAACGAGACGAGGCCTCTAATGCGGCCGTGGCCCAGTTGGCCCATGCCTTAAGATGTCCCTGATTATATTGTTATTATATTTTTATTATCCATTTATCCCATGTCCTTGGATTCGCTTAGCCTTAGAAGAAGAGTAAAACAAAATATTATGTAAGCATACAGCACAGAGTTTTCAATTAAATCGAAGTGTAGATTCAGAATTAGTTATTAAGAATATCAAGAATAGTTGGAATGAGTTAAGTCGTGGACCACGTAAAGAGGCTGTTGCTAATTTCAAATTAAAAACAGAGCATGACTAAGGAGCCGAACACCTCATACAACAGGTATGTTGACGGATGTGCTGTGCCCCATTTGTAAAAACAACCACTATGATTAAACAGCTATTTTGCTCGTCTGCCCGGACCTTTACTTTCAGTTACAACGTGGAGGTGATGTTTACCTGCTGTGTTGAATGGCCAAGAGACTCGTGTTGAAATCGAAGGATCGCTTTTCCTCTAGACTTTGCGTTTTCGGTTTTTACTGTTTTACTTATATAATGTTTGCTTGTTCTTAACCTTATGGTCATGTCATCAGAGGCGGATTAAGGTAGTTAGGGGCCCCTGGCGGTGAGAGGCTTGAGGCCCATCGGCACAAGAGTCGAAAAACTAAAACAGTGAAAAGAGACTCTTATACTTTAAAATCTGAAAATAAAATGTATTGCTAATAATAAAACATGACGGCTTAAGAAAAATATTAACTGTATATAAAAAGATTAAAAGCCTTACTCTGCTATACAGCTTGATTTCTTTTTGGCAAATTCATTAAATATTTTTACCGTATTTATTTCCTCCAAAATATTTTGTTCTGTATATAATATGGCCATATTGTTTAATTTAACTTTTCTCCCATAGTACTTCTTAAATTATTTTTAACACGTTTTAAAATTGAAAAATATCTTTCACCTGATGCATTTGATACAGGTAACGTTAAAAATATTTTTAAAGTATTTCTACATTAGGATTTCTCTTGCAACTCGATAAATTTCTAGCGGGGTTTTTCATTGTATCTTTGTTTTCTTTTCATTTCTTGCTCCAATTCACATCGTCAGAATTAAAAGATTCATAATCGTCTTTGTAACTTTCCCTTAATTTTTGTGTAGCTTTCTTTTTAATTTCAGGCTATAATCTCTCGTAAAAAAAAGTGTTCTATAACAGTTTGATAAATCTCAACTCTTGGGGATAGTTCTGCTCTTGCATATGATATTAAATGAATTCACTATAAAATTTTTTCTTTTTTTTCAAAATTTCAGTACCAACTTCTTTACTTTCACCAAGAAAATTTTTTTTCTTTTTCTGCCGCCAAGTTTTTATAGCTTCCTCTTCAATCGAGAGCTCTGATAAATTAGTTGCTCTTTGTCCCTTTATACAAATTCATTTCTGAAATTTTTAATAAAATTTTCTAGAGATTTTAGTAGGCTAGATCCTTTTAATTATTTACACTCAACGTATTGCAATGATTTGCTAGTAGCATTTATTTCCTAAAGTATGGTATTCCCAAACATGGTCATTAAGGCAATTTCCTATTTTTCCATCCGTTTCAAAAGGGAAGCGGCCTCCTGTGTGTATTGCGGTTTTTTCCCTCATTCGTATCACGGATTTTAGTCAAGACCACTTTTATTAATCTTTATCTTGCTATTAAAGCCTAAATTCAACAAACGAAATAATTTGCTTTGAACAGAAATATCTTTTATCACGTAACTTTATTTTATTTCATTTAATTTCCTTAGTAAAATACACTGATGGAAATTAAAATCCCAACACAAAGAAGAATGTATGTTATATCGATGAAATTTGGTAGGCGTGTTTATGCATCTGAAAGATGACTTTAATTCAAATTCAGAAGCGTAGCTACCACCACTTCAGATCCATCATTGATACGGGGCCCCAACATGTGTAACTACGGTCTTACTAACAGGGCTCTTATATCTAAAAAAAGGCCCCGAAAGAATTTTGATACAGGGTCCACTCAGAACTAGCTCCATCAGTGTTCAAATTTCTCATTAGTCGCATAAGTGTAGTGCTAGTTGCGCCACTTGGAGGATGTTAATCAAGTATACTTTAAATACGCGCTATAAAGTTTGTGAGTGTTATGTATCGTTGAGATTTGACGTAGTGAGTTGATATTAGTTCAAAATGGCTTAAAGATGACGAAGAAGACCTTATCAACAGCTATCTGAGTTTGAATGAGGTAGTATTTTTGAGCTAAAAAAATAGAGATTTTCTTTCCATGATATTACAGAAAGACTCAGAAGGAATATATCCACTGTGCATGGTTTTTGGCCGCAGTGACCGGGGAAAACTATAGTTCAACCTCGCACGGATCACCACTGAGAGAGAAGACTGCAGTATTCACCACATGGCTGGGGGACGTAGTGCATCTACAGCAGAAATAAATTTTTTTCCGGCACCAGAGTGACACAATGAACTGTAACAAATCAGTCGTTTGAGAAATTACTCCCAGCCAGGCGCTCTGTAGCGTTCAAACCATTAGCTTTAAATCATTGACATCAGTGATGTCACGCTAGAGATCATTGGAGAATGAAGTGGCAATGTGTTGTGTTCTCCGGCCAAAGTTGTTTCTATCTTGGTGCCAGTGATGCAGAGGCGTAAGGGAGAATATTAGGGGCCACATGCAAAGTCAGGTTTTGGGCCTCCATTTATAGTTGATGTCAGTCAAGCTTTGGGACCTTAGAATTCTGCCCCCTCCCCGTGATGTGGGGGTTGAGGAGTGTACGTTACACCACTGCAGTGATGGCTGTATATTGATTTGAAGAAGGTCATGTCAGCGCCTGCAAACAATCTTTCTGTCACCCAGATACACTGGGTCTGTACCTACAGTTATTGTCTGGCACTAGCAATTTTCTTTGATTGTAGGAGCCCTCTTGAGGTTAATTGACATATCCTGACAGCAAACTTGTACGTCAATCTAGTGATTCAAACTGTTGTACTACGATTTATAAATATCATTCAAGGTTTTTTTTTCAATAAGATAACGTGCTTCCTCATTCCCTGTTGCTCTATAAGGTCCTCGTGCTCTCTATAAGGAGTAATATTTTTTTCTTGGTGTTAGGATTTTTTTTTCCATCAGTGTAAAATGTACCCGAGAGTAATTGAACTCGGCTGTGGACTAAAACCGAACTTATTTGACCTGTGACTTAAAAAGTATTCATTCGTTTGAAATAAAATTTAGGCAAAAAGAAAAAAAAAAACGCAAGCGAAAATTTTTTACAGATTGCAACAATTTAGATATACCGAAAAATGATGACTAGGGCTGCTACACGACTCAAATACGGTTTGCAATATCGGTTCAGATCTTTTTGTTGCATGTTGAATTTATAAAGGGAATATTTCACGTTTGGGGCCCCTATGGCTCCGGGAGCCCTGGCGGCCGTCAGGTCCGACACCCGCTTAATCCGCATCTGCTTGTCATGTTTTTATTTAAAATTTTTCGATCTTGGTTTGGAGGTAGTGTTAAAATGTCATTCGTTAATTGAAAACGTAACTCCCATATTTTCAGGATTTTACGTTCATTATTATTACTTTAAAACACTCAACTCAATTATAAAATAAATAGAATGTTAGGAAATTACTTTA
>BMAO01006278.1:0-19003 GCA_019973975.1 Trichonephila clavata | reverse complement strand
AGTTTCACTGAAGTTCTGCCGTTTAGGGGGGCGATGCTCGTTAAATCTGTTAAGAGCTCAAACGTCCTTCCGTTGGTGGGGTGTGCTAGTTAGGAGAGGGAATGCCAGCTCCGGTGTCGTCCTCGTCCCCCGACCATGGTTCAAAATTACGAGTTTTGTCGCCAAAAGCCCTCATGTAGCTTAACAGTGCGACGTAAATATTCACTCACTGACCCCATGGGCTTGTCATATATAAAATTATATACAAAACTAATACTTATCTTGATAATTTTTACCTTTAATTGCCGATTAAAAGTTACGCGATTGGCTCCACATTGCCCCTGTTTTCCATAGAGGAGTGCGTATGCGATGTATGGGGGGGGGGGAGAAAAATAATAAATAAAAGCAAATCCTCTGAAATAAGTAAATCCTTCACAAACACCGTCAAGGTCCTTTTATTGCATTCGAAAGCTTTTGGAATCATTTTATGGATAGCAGTGCACAGAAATGATTGTACTTCGGTAAGACGTATATATACGTCCAGGGTACAGCTTGGGCTGAGTGAGACATTTATATACGCCGGTGGCAGTTAACAGGTTAATGTCGTACTGTAGCTTTAGCGCGAAAGTATAGCAATATTGAATTAAATACATTGTTATTGCATGGAGGGGGATACATTGTTATTGCGTTGAAAATTATGAATGAATATTGGATCGCAAATATTGAAACTTTGAGAAGCACTGGCATAGAGCCGTGATTTTAGTTGAATCGCACTTCTGTTTAAGGAATGACGTTCACCGTTTTCCAATCCGATGAAAACCTGGGGTAGGTCTAATCCGATTTCCACTGTAGAATTAATTACATACAACACGACAAACAGACAATGTGGTTTGGGAAACCATAGTCTGCGCAATATTATACAGATGATATGCATGACCCTCTCATTAATCCTTTATGCACCATTTGTACAACCTGTATCATTACCCTTTTTTTCAGGCTATACTCAATGACATTAACGAGGAGGATTACGCCAATCTGCCCACGGCGCGTATCAACCAAAAAGATTTGAAAGTATTGAAATTCTTCCTTTGCCCCTGTGTTCCCTGTGCTAGGCGAAAAATATTTTAGCCAACATGCTATTTTCGCCTCTAGTTTGTGGATAACAATCAAGAGATTTAATTTCTATAGCATGACTTCTAATGTTATTTGTAAAGATAATTTTGCCAATCAATAACATTTTTAAAAGTTATGTCCATTTGAAACATCAAATTTTATTTAAATTTTATATAGCTTTCTTGAATAATCTAAAATCTGAAATTTTTATAGTCTGATATTCAGTAGAAATATGAACATAAATATGTAATGAAAATAAATTTGCGAATATCCCATAATTGCTCTATGCTTTTTAAAACCAGTTATGACCTGCAAGTTTTATAAATACAAAAGCTGTTTTTAACATATTAATTTTAATATATTTTAGAATTAGATTGGCTTATAACGTGTTCAAAAAAATTCCATAAAATAAAAAGTGTGTGACAGATCCAGCACAAAATTTGTACTAAAAAAAGTTAATAAGATACATAAATTTTCCTTACATATAAAACTCTGAAGTAATGTCTTAGAAAGCCTTAACTGCGTAAATTGTTTTTAGACCTTTTATCCTTCTTATCTTTTTCCACACATAGAAAAATAAGGGGATTACTCAAAGCCTTCATGAAACGTAAAAATATAGAAAGAATGTAATTACATCTTTTTGTTGTCGTAAATGCATAGGCATAGGCGTATAAACTCTTTTTAAGGCCAAATAAAAATATAATTTTTAGAAACTGTTAGGTAGTTAAAACGTTCTGTAAACATTATAGGATTCCTAAATTATGGTATCTACACAAAGTATTATTTTAAACAAATATTGACGTTCTTTAATAGGATTATATTCATAGTTCAGATAAATTACTAAAAATTTACTTCGTTTTCTAAATGAGTATTTTACTAATACTATATTAATAAAGATTAACTCGGTCTCAGACATTGTAATATCCTGCTTTTTATCCCAACGATCATTTATTAAAAATTTGATTACATATTTGAATGGAGATTTTTCATTTTCTTATAGGTACTGCTAGACATTAGATTTGCAACACTTTGAAGATGGAATTATACAAAATTCACATTCGTAGGAAAAGAAGATGTTCGGATAGGCAAGTGATTAACAAATAAGCGCTAATGAAGTACTCAGGAAATTGAAACTCCATCTGAAATTCTGCATTAAAGAAAAGTTACGCGAGGAAATTTTCATCATTTTCATTATTTAAACGTTGGTTACTTTTTAGCAGATCGTATTATGCCTTCTGTAGAAAGAATAATGATTACCAGCACGTTTTGAAAAGCAGGCAGGAGCAGCAGGATTGTGCCTAAGATGAGTATGGCTTACCTTTCCATGATGTTGCTACTTGCATTGATCAGAATACAAAGAATTTTAGAAGAATGTGAAATAGAACAGACATGTTGATAGGTAGACTGTACAGCCACACTATAGACCTTGAGTTAGGATTTGGGCTTGTTTGCATCAAGGCAATTATTTGCAAGAGCAGTGTGATGTCGTTTGGAACAGTATGGACTATTCGCTCGGCAAAAAAATATTGAGGCCTTCCTTGACACTACATGAAAGAAACCTGCGGCGACAGTTATGTACCCAGTGACAAAACTAGATATTGGAGTGACACCCCTTTGTCTTTTTTACGCAAAGTCACAATCAGCATTCTAATGGTCGTATTCGTGTTTTGGGCCACGAAGGAAACTACAGGTGTTCAGCTTGTGTGTATTCGATATCATCATACAGGACTTTCAGAAATCATGAATCAGAAATCATGTCCATTTTCTACTAAAATGAAAAGAAAAAACTTCTGAGTTGAAACCCTTATTGTTGGGGCTCTAGAAAATAGGTTAAGTATCATTATAGCAATAAAAAAAATCTATATAATTAGATGAGGGATATTAACATCTTACAGTCTTCAAAAAGTCAGCATGTTTTACTTACAAATATGTTGATGAAATGAAAGAAGATATTGCTGATGCCTCATAAACTGTCTAGAAATAACTAAAAAATAAACGTCAAAAATCACTAATACTGTATGATTGCGTGTGCAGATTATATCATTAAAGCAGTGCTTTTCAACTTTTCTATATTTGTGACCCAATTTTCAGTCATAATTTTCATCGCGCCCCCCCTCATAAAACAACAATATATCGAATGCAATAATAATGTACTACGACGCTAAAGCTATAACGCGACTTTAATATTATAAACTTCACATATTATTAATATATGTATTATAATTTGTATATAACAAGCCTATCTAAGTCACTAGTAATTGCTAAACTTGCTTTTAATTTAGTATTGATAAATAAATTTTTAAATACTTTTTGCCACACTGATGCATTTATAAAGTAACTTATATCAGTGTGAATATGTATTTTATTTTTTATCATGTCAGAATGTATTTTGTTTTGTTTCCTTTCAGTAAATTAATAATTTTTTTAAAATCTTTTATTTTAGACTTTTCGATATGCTCGCGCCCTCCTCGTAGGGTCATCATGCCTCCTAAGGGGGTGCGTCCCACAGTTTGAGAAACGATGCATTAAAGCTTTCTTTTTCCTTGTCTTCGGTCACCGTTCCAACTTAGAATTTTTATGTATTTAATGTATTAACAAAGTTTACCTTGCCTTCGGAAACCATCTCCGATTAGGAGGCTCACGATTTTATTGTGTCTACATTTCTCTACCTTTTTTCCCTACATATTTTAATAATGTTTTTATTGTGTTCACATAGCTTCATCCTGTCTTCATACACCGTCTTTACTTAGGAAGCCGACGCGTTTCCTCACCCTACTTTTAGACACCGTTTTAACTTAGGAAGTTGACGCACAGCTTTACCCTTTCTTCAGACAGAGATTAGTTTCATTCTGATTAGTTTTAACTGAATCAAATCACATGACTAGGCTCCAGAATTATGTGATAAATTATGGTTGCAAAGTTTTACCTTTCTTAGCAGACATGTTTGCCACTCTAAATGAAGTTAGTATATCCATTCAAGAACTAAATATACATATTATGAATTTTTTTAAAAAAAATGAATGCATTTGATTGAAAACTTTTGAAACAGAAAATGTGCATTGTTTTGGAAAACTAACCAGTTTTCTAATGAATAAAATAAAAATGAATAGTATTTGAAGGATCGTGTTGTATTATATAACGAATAGCAATTTTTTCAATAAAAAAACTATAAGAGGATGGTTTTTCTAGGAAAGAAAAATCTTTCCGAGTACCATTGCAAATCAGAAGGTTTTCTTAGTGAAAGAGAGGAAACAATTTATCAATATATTTGACATTTAAATCAAAAATTCAGTTAAAATTCAGTTGCAAATTAATGGAATATACGTAGAAGATTCTCACTCCCTAATAAACATTTTAATTTTATTCGGAACAACGATTTTAAGTGAAAATCTTTCCTCAACGTAATTGACGATAAAAACTAGATCTAGAATTAAATTAAATGCAGTGAATATGTGTAATGTAATATAATATATAATATGACTATTAACAACTTAAACAGACCTAGATTTTAGCAATTTTGCATAAAACTGCAAGCACATACACGCACATGTATATATACATCTCAGTCAGTAAATGTATTTCAGTGGATAGTGACACCAGGAGCTTTACACCTAATGAGACCACTAATGAGGAAAGTGACACCTAATGAGTAAATTGCCTTAATTTAAAGTTTAAACTCTTTAACAAGAAATGCGGTAAATTTCTTTAACTGCCTTTACGTAAAATACATATTACATGATGATCTAATTCACAATATTTTTAGGATGTATCCTTCTAAGGGTGGGATAGCTTTTTCCGAAATCACCTGATATTTCTAAGGGCTTTATGAGTCGACAAAGTTTAAAGACCACTGCCTTGCACAGACAAAATCCATTATGGCATTCAGTTAATGACAGTTTATTTCTAATTACTTGAAAGAGCATTAAAATATTTTGGAATAATATTGTGACGGATCTATACACGTCTTTCCACTAATCCTCTTGGGAAATCTTTGGGCTATGAATATCAACAACCCTTTCTGAAGAAGAAACCGTGATATGCAAATTAAGTCTATTATATATAGTATAGGTTTACCCACTAGTAAGTTAGATAAAGTTAGATTGAAGAGAGTTAGATAGAAGAGAGATAGTTGGTTAGATTGAAGAGAGTTAGACTGAAGAGAGTTAGATAGAAGTTAGTTAGATATGAGAGAGTTAGATAATGGGGGATAGAGATATAGAAAGAGAGAAAGAAATAGATAGTTATTATAGAGGAAAATTGATATTTAATTGAAGTTACCAAGTGATTGAAATATCAAGAAGTGGAAGATAATGTACAGTTCAGGTGTTAGTCAAGTTTATAGAGCGTTTTTGTATTTAAATTATTAAAGAGTTTTTAAGTGACAATTAGTCACATAACTACACTTTGAATCAAATATTAAAGCAGAAGATTGATTCACAAAAAGTGGATCAATTTATTAAAAGTATTCTCGAACACTTGACTCTTTCACAAACCTCTGCTCTCTATTAGGAAATATCTCATTTAATCTTTTTGATTGATTTATGTTTGAGTTAATTAGTGTGTTGAATAAATAAATATAAATTATCATGTTGAGTTGTCCGTTATATCCTCCACACCTTTAGCACGGTCTCAGAGTAGGCGGGGAGGGGGGGGGTTACAATATGTTAACACTAGAATGTTTGTCGGTGTCAATTGGACACTGAAGCCTTTTAACTTTGTTCTCCTTTCCACATTTTTTCAGGAACTTTGAAAATTTTTCATGATTTTTAATTATTTTTTCTGGTGATTACACAGAAAAAGGTTTGTGGTTCAAGGTTTATTAAGAATGATTTTACAACAAAGTATACCTAAAACGTCCGATGGTATCATTTCACCACTAAGGCAGTTTATCATTATAAAAAGTTGTCGTTTAACAAAGTATAGTTCATTTAGTACACTGGTGTCCAAAAGTTAAGCATAAATCGTAAAATGCGAAAAACATGGAGTAAATATTCGTAAAATTATTCCACGTTCTTGCGGATATTAATTGGTTGAAGAAGAAACATTGGGTTTATGCAAAACTTTTCAGTCGACTACTTCCTGCGTGAAACACCGGTGCATGTCGGAACGCGGAGCAACCGATTCACGCAGCATATACAGTTCAGACAAGATTCGTGCAACTGCTGTGCGAAGGAACGTTGCTAACCATCAAACAAGGTGAATGATGGCACAAAGACGCCAATTGGACATGTTTACGAAAGGAAGAATCGTTGGAATGCTGGAATCCTCACGATCACAAACCGAAGTGTCTCGAATTCTGAATGTGGACCAGTCTGTGATCTCAAGATTGTGGCAGAGGTTTCAAAGAACGGGAGATGTTACGCTACAACCAGTATCAGGTCGCCCAAGAGTCACAATCCCTCGCCAAGACTGATATCTGGTAATAAGTGCGCGACGTCAGAGGGGCAGTACTGCCAGAGCACTGGGTTCGGCGTTTACAGTCGCCACAGGAATACGAATTTAGAGACAAACTGTTTACAGGAGACTCAATCATGTTGGCCTGTATGCCAGAAGACCAGCAAATTGCATTCCCCTCACGTCTGTGCATAAACGCGCTCGTTTGCACTGGAGTTTGAAATATCAACATTGGAGTGTGGGAGAGTGGGCCAAAGTGATGTTCAGTGACGAGTCCCGGTTTAGTCTGAGTAGTGATTCTAGGCGGGTATCGATATGGAGAGAACGTGGAACACGTTTTGAACCAAAAAACATAATGGAAAGACATTATTTTCCATCAAGGGGAGTTATGGTATGGGCAGTCAATGGGACATCATGTTGGACGGCCGCCCAGAACTCCATTTCTTTGACACGGGGTCTGTTACTGCTCAAAGATACAGAGACGAAGTTCTTGAGCCTTATGTTCACTTGTTTTGTGGTGCTGTTGGTCCTGACTTCATATTCAAGGATGATAATGCGCCATGTCATCGAGTGGTGCTGATTTACGACTTCCTTGAAACGGAAAACATCCAGCGCATGTCGTGGCTTTCGAACACCCCTGATTTAAATACTATCGAGCATGTATGGGATATGCTCGGGAGACAAATTGCAGCCCTTTCGCACCCACCAAGCTCCGTTACAGAACCGAAGAGTGCTCTCCAAGAAGCTTGGAACCGTTTGAGCCCGCAACTCATTCATCATCTCATAGCAAGTATGGTAAATCGCTGTGCAGCGTGCCTGACTGTCAGAGGTGACCACACACCTTATTAAATGCAGCATCAGTATTTTTTTTAATGCTTTCTGTCATTTTTCTTTAAAGTGCGAGTCCTTGCTATGCTCAGTTTTTTTCAAAAACTACTCCTTTGGATAATAAAATTAATTATTAACATTATTTTGATTTGCTTCCTTGTTTTGTAACCATTTTACACTCGCATATCACATTTCCCGCCATTCTGATTTACAGTTTCTTCTTTATTCACATAATTACCAATTATGCTTAACTTTTGGACACCAGTGTAGATATTGTTAGTAAAACAAACTTCTCTTAAAGTCCTATCGCACAATTTTTTTCTCTTGAATGCAATGTTATTGAGTTCACAGTGAAAATGAATCAATTATACTAAAATTATTGTATCTAAGTATTTCATTACATAGTATTTGCTTCTCTGCTCAAAAATAAATTTATTCACTTTCGAACCTTGTACATAGCAGATTCCCTGAAACGATGACTGGCAGAAAAAGTCTAAACCATGATGAAATTGCTAATTTGTTGCCAGAACTTTCTGAGAATGAATCGGATGGTGGTGAGCTGGCTGTCTTGTTCTAATTTAAATTCCGATATGAAGTCATAAGATTGAGTGAACGTGACTGCAAAGAACCTGAAGAAAGTGCATATGAAATTGATAATACTCCAGTAAATCCTGATATATATGTATTATCCTTCCACGCCACTTGGAGTAGCATCGACTCTTAACTGGAGCTATCTCATTAACTATGACTGTGCTACCGGCAGACTGAGCGTAAAACGTGGCGTAGAGAGGATGGACATGTTACGCTAGCTTATGTAAAAGGCAGCCTCCGCCCTCCTTTTCACTCTTTCTATTTTAATCTGCCTTGTGTCTCGTCATCTCTTTTAATTAATTAAATATGTGTATGGAACACTGACTTTATCTTCATTTCCAACCAGAGGCGAGGTGTGAACCCTCACCTAACATATATATCGCTAGGGATGGCACAGATTGGATACTGCAAAATAGTAATGTTCCTGGCAGATTTGCGACTCGAAATGTCTTGCGCCAAAGCAGTGGTCCAACAAGCTTCGAGAAACATAATGTCAACGTCAATGTTTTATGATTTGATGGGTCATAATATATGATAATTACATGAAATAATATTTAAAAGTATTAAAACTAAACCCTCCTGAACAGTAGTCCTGCAATTATTTAGTTAAAACAATTACTTTACATATTTTATGTCGCAGTGTCGAAACGACACCAGTGGACGTTTAAGGGTAATTGAAATCCCGGACGTTCAAGAGTTAAATTTATTAAAGGAAAATAAAAATTTAATTTCACGGGCACTAAATGTATATATAATTTTAAAATCTTTCAAGATTAATTTAGAATGTCTCTTCACTTATGAAAAAACACGAAATATACAAAAAATATATGCGAATGTATTTAATTTAAGAAATACGAATTTCTACGACAGTGTTTCTCAAACTGTGGGACGTGCCCCCCTAGGGGAGTGTGATAACCCTTACAAGGGGAGCGCGAGCATATTGAAAACTCGAAAACAAAAGTTTATTTTAAAAAATTATAAATTTACTGTAAGCAAACAAACTAATACATTCGAACATAATAAAAAATAAAATACACATTTACACTGATATAATACACTTATAAATATATCAGAACTGCGTAATGTATTTAATAATTAACAATACTAAGTTAAGAACAGGATTAATAATTACCAATGACCACATGAGCTTGTGATATTTAAAATTATATGTAAATATTAACACTTATCTTGATAATTTTTAAGGTTGATAATTAAACCCTTAAAGACCGACTAAAAATTACACGATTCGCTCCCCAATGCCACCGTTTAACCCGTAGCCAAGCGTATGTAGTGTATTGAATATGGGGGGGGTTGAAAAGGAATGAATAAGCAAATCCTCTGAAGTAAATAAATCCTTCGAAAACACTCTCAAGGTCATTTAACTGCATTCCTAAGCCTTCGAAATAATTTTATGGATAACATTTCACAGAAAGGATCGTACTTCGGAAAGACGTATATATACGTCTGGGACAATTAAAACACTGACTGAGTGAGGCGTTTATATACGTTGGTGGCACTTAAGAGGTTAAAACCGTACTGTAGGCATCAAAGTGTAGTATTATTGAATTTAATACATTGTGTGTTATTGTATGGAGGGGGGCGCGATGAAAATTATGATTGAATATTGGGTCGCAAATAGTGAAAGTTGAAAGCACTGTTCTACGAAATATTTTAAATATGTTATATTACCACAAAGCTGAAATATTCTTCTTCTTACATGTAGCATTCTTAGAATATCAGTATTTGCAAATTAAATTTTTATATAATATGTATTTCGATGATATAAAAAAATATGACTTCAAATTGATTTGTGAGCTGAAATAACTACAAAGTCACCTTGAAAGCTTTCAAATTTTTTTTTTATTTCAGTGCAAAAACAATTGCTTTGAAGAAAATCAGCCAATTTGTCTTACAGTAGAGATTTAATGAATTGTTATTCAACTATCGCGATTTATCTTGCTTTGAATAATCTATCTAAATGTCTTCATGTTCTATTTATTTCTGTCTTTCGAAATTCTCTTGCAATAAGAAAAAGATTGCCTAAATATTCTTTACTCTCATTTATATTTTTCGGTTTACTATCTGTTTACTTTAGATCTTGTTCATCAAGGAAAACTATTCTTGGAAGACGTTCAAAATTAAATCAAACATGAACATATATATATATTTCTTTTCCATTTAACAGCATTACACCTTATAGTACGCATCATTTCCTTCTTCATAGATAAAAGATTTAATTATTCCGGTTTGTTAAGCAATTTATCCATTCTAGCACATCATTGTTACCAGCTTTTGCCTTTTACAAAAACTTCATCTTTAGGATGTATATCTATAAATACTAGAAATTTATAAAAAACAAATATTAAAATTCTATTTTCCATGATGAAAAAATCAGTATTTTCTTCTTAATGGGAATATAATATTTAAATGAAAATCCATATTGATTATATTAACGTATATAGTGCAATTTATAGTGACCTTTTGCATACATTCTTTCAAATAACCCCTAGTAAAGGTATTTATTTGAAAGAGATAGGTATTATTTTTGTAATAATTACCATTAAATAATACCATTAGGTATTTATTTGAAAGAGAATAAATCTCAGTTGATAAAAAAAGATTTCATCATTGTAACATAGCAAGAATTGCAACATATTGTTATGTTCTTTAAAGAAATATCATTTATTGTAACACATGAAATGTACAAACTGTAGTTCATGCCTTGAAAGGTAAAAAGAATTGAAGCAATAAATAAAACCGGAGACTCATTACAATGGGTATCCATTAAAAGAAATTTATTCCAAAACACATTAGAGCCTCCAATGTTAATCAACTCCACAACATGACCTGCCATATGCTATAAATGTTTAATTTAACAACAAATGACATATTATATATATATATATATTCAACTACTCTATTTGACCAGTTCTCTAAACTCTATACTAACTTCTTGAGTACCGTGTAACACTAGAGTATGCAAAGAAGTCTTAAGGCATGGGCGAACTGGGCCCCTGGCCCAGGGCCTCACCCTCGGTGGGGGCTCGTTTCGCGTTCTCGACTCTGTCTTAATATCATGATCCGGATAGTTTTGATGCTCATATATTATTTTCGAACATGTTCTCCAAAAAACAGTGAATTTCAAACTGCATGTCAACTGCAAAAGTGTCAAGTCTTTATTATGTGATGACCATTGTCCATGTCCAGGCTTAGGCCTAATATCATAAACAATCATGCAACTTATTTAGTCGAAATACGGCCATCGGTCGAGCCGGTTTGCGCCTATGTTTTTGTGACAGTTAGTCGCGCACATTTAATTGTTTCAAATGACCGTTTGAACGAGTATTTGACAATGCATGCTATATACTGTCTACTTTTAGAATTTCCGGTAGAGCCTACTTTTGCATAGGGGCCAGGGCCTCAAAAAATCTTAAGATTTGTCTGTGCCCAGGGCCTCAAGGAGTCTTAAGACGTCCCTGAGTGTATGCATGCTTTGTTAAGGGAAATATCCCATTGTAACCTCATGTGGATACACGATTTATTTAGGTATACAACCAGTGTGTAACTAGCACAGGAAACATTATAAAGTAGATTTTCTTTTATTGGGATTGTGTAAAATTTCAAAAGTTAAGCAACAAAATAACTGGGTTACAAATTTTAAAAAAAAATAGGAAATTTAAAATTAAAAATCTTTGTCTTAAAACATAGCTCACAACGTATGAATCATCGTTTAAGTTGTATTCCAGCAAATCATTTTATTACTTGTCACAGTAGAAAAGTAAAGAAAAGAAAGAAAAGTGTTACGGATTTATAAGAACCATTTACTTACTACAGGGTGATTGAACTGCAACTTATTGGGGAAAGTTGTCAGTAGCAGAAATAAGTTTTTCAGGCTCCCACTCCGGAACCACTTTAATGCTCGCACCTGAAAAAGAAATATCTGCCTCAAAAATAAAGGGGAGGAAGTACTGTGGATCTCATAAGGGAATTTAGTGTAGGGCAGTGAGTTCCTTTAGATATAAATTGCTATACGAAAATGTTACACATCCGTCACAAAGTCAAAATTGAAAGTATTACCCTGAAGCGTCGCTTCGGGACTATAATAAAAAGATCATTTTGATATTTTTTGGCAAGAAACGACAGAACAAATGTACTTTTTCTTTTCAAAAAAGTTCTTTCTTCAAATATTTTTTTCAATGAAAAAATCTGTATCCTCTGAACAGATCCCACTTCGGTATATGAAAATCTAAAGGTTCTTTTCTTATAGATACAAGATTCTAAAAGCCATTGAGAAAAAGGATTTTTTTTGCTTTTTGGTTTTATAACGGCTTGAAATTAAAACAAACTTGAAAATGATGGATGAAAGGCTTGAAATGATCTCAATGAATGGCTATATGTTCTGGAAAACGAAAAAAGTTTAAATGATTTCTTCAAACAGAATAAAATTTTTAAGGATGAATAATTATGAAAAAAGTTCATTTCATATGAATATCATATCAGCTTTACTCAATATTATTAATGTATATTTTATAATTTTCACAGTTCATGAATACTATTGTAAATATAATGGAAATAATTTAGGTATTGGAGCAGTTGCATATTGCAACTGCAGATGATTTCAAATTACTGGTTTATTCGTTATGCATTAATTGTAATATCGGATGTTTTATTGGACAATCAAAATATTTTCTGTTTTGCCTAAGGCAGGGGTGCCCAACTCATGGCACGCGTACAACAGTGTGGCACGGTGGAGTTGAAACAGTGGCATCAGAAGACTTACTAAAAAGTTTTAAAACTTATAAAGGTTCTCAAATAAATTTTCTTTTATAATTTTGAGCAATGCGATTGTCCTGAGAAGAAAGAAAAAAACCCTCAACACTTGGATCAACATATGCTTGCGAATAACTGTTTTCATTATGAACATAATATCCAAAATCAAAATATCGCTCAAAACTAGCTGATATATACTTAAAACAACCCAATTGTGTTCACACATTTAAAAGCTAATCCTAATAAAGGTTACTTGGCAAAAAAAAAAAAGCCACATTAAGAACTGACTGCATTATAGTTATTTAGATTTAAAATGCTTTTAGTTACTCCTTTTTATTTTATGCCTAACCTAACTGATTGAATCTGTAAAAAAATTACTTACAATAATATCTAACTTTGTACTTATTTATTATATAATTATTACATTTCTACTACTTAGACTTGTATTAAGAAATGTGTTATTTGCGTAGATCTCTCATAATATCTAAAAGCAACATTTTTAATCTTTTCATTTTTTTTGTTTGTTGAAAAAATTGGAAGGGACACACACAATTTTGTTTTATCAGATAGTGGCACTTTTTCTAAAAAGGTTGGCCACCCCTGGCCTAAGATATTCTGTTTGAGGAACATAATTTTAACTTCTTAAGTAGTTTCAAAAATATTTAATTCCTTAGTAATTCCTTTTACAATAGTATTAAGGATAGCATATAAGATATCCGACAGCCTTCAGAACGTGGGTTTTGAAAAAGCGTATAAATGAATAATTTTTCTGATATTTAATATCACCTGAAGTATAGAATATACATATAAATGTTTTAAAAATACTATTAAAAATTATTTGAATGCAATTTTTTAAATTTTATTTATTTATTGGAGTTTACTCCTTCAGAATCGATTTTCATATAAAGCCCATGGTATGGAAATATTATGAAGAGTGAAATTTGTACAACCGTTAACAAAAATGCTTTACGCTATCAACTGCGCATGCGCCAAGTTGCTGTCGAAAGGAGAAGACTACTTTTTCTTCTTTTTTAAAATTACGATCATTCTCTCTTCCTACCAAAATCAGACAAAAAATAGTTACAGAATCGGAAAGATCACTTATTTCACCACGATACGCTAGAATTTGTTTTACAAAAAAAAAAGAAGAAAGAAATTATGCATTTTTTACAATTTGTTCTAAAAGGAGCCAATTTCCATGTATTTTTATGAAAAGAGTTTCTCAATCCTTCTGTACGAATTTCTTACCATCATAATGTATCGAAATTCTGCACTAAAAAGTTTATACTATGTTCGTTTCGAATCTGTGATATAAAGTATGAACTACTAAAAACTTTTTTTTTTTGCAATTTTTCAAAAAGTACTCAAAATTTTAACTAAACATTGTATAAATTCGTTATTTATAAACAGAATCACACGAAACTATTTTCCAAGTGTCAAGCGTTGTTATCCATGTTTTTTTCAAAAATTGAAAACATTTCCTAAAAATTACGGATTTTAAAAGAATTTTTGTATTTTTCGTATACAATACCCTTTTTTACAAGAAATCATTTAAGTAGTTTTTTTCTGGAATTTTTTGTTTAAAACATTTTCCTTTTATGGAAAAGGCTGCCAAAATAATCATAACGCTGCCAAGTTAGACTGAGATGAAATATTATAAAACTTCTTTAAGAAAAATTATAAAATTTCTTAATTTTGAAAAAATTTTCGATTTTTCTTCTTTTTTGCACATAAATTACTTTTAAAAAAGCACTTTTCCGTTTCAAGAAGCCATAAAAATGCCACGAAAAAAAATTGCTAAATTCACCAAATGCCAGTAATAATTAATTGGGATAAATCTACGACAGAATTGACCAGTTTGAGGCTTATGGAGAAGGTGCAGAAAAAGACAACTTTCTGATACATTACAACTGATAAATTTCTTTATTTTTTTAAAAAAAATGATTTATAGTGAAAAATTTTAAGATTTTAAGAAAATACTGAAATGTTTTCATCAGATGGTATTATGTACATTTTGAATGATTCATTATACAGTAAACGCAAATAAAAATGTCTAGGTTTTCTCTCTAATTTTTTTTTAATTGTTACATGGTTTTAATGGAATAATCAAACATACAGAAATAAGCAGTCTTTTCAATAGTTAATGGTAAGAATTTTTTTCATACATTACGTAACAAAAACTGATATAATTGTTTTTTTTTCAAAAAAAAACAAAAAAAAAACACAATCAGTATTGCTTTTTAATATTCATTACAAAATTAATTATTAAATAATAAAATAGTACATTGTATTTTTCTTGTGGATAAAACTAGATTAGTTTTGTAAATTATAAATCGAAAATAGAAATATAAAGAAAGATCTTATCACTGAGGGAAAAAAGACTGAAAAAGAGTTTTATACACGAAAACGCCTGTGTGAACGTTGGGCCATGCTGAGGGAAAATAAATCTGTCTGTAAAGGGAAGGAAATTGAAGACATTTCGGAAAAGCGATAATTTTAATGACATAAGTACAGAGAAATCCCTCACATCATGCATGCACTCTCACCCAGAAGTGCTGTCATCGAGAAAAAAAAGGAAATTTCCATTGGGATACACACACACACACACACACACACACACACACACACGCACACACACACACACACACACACACACACACACACACACATATACACAATATTTATATATATATAAAGTTATACTCTAGGAAAAGGCACGTGCAACGCCGGGCATAGCGGAGGGGAAACATACCATCCAACGGGGTTGAGAGGTGGATGATATTTCGAATAAGAGAATTTTAATGTCATTGATATCGAAATCACACACATAACCAGGAAAAGCTAATACCTAGAGGGGAAGGGGAAATTTTCACAGGCATAAAGTTATACACTCGGTAAAAGTCCGTGCAACGCCGGGCCATGCAGCTAGTTATCATTAAAGAGCTAAACTAGGATATTTTGAAATATATTGTTTAGAAGTGTATTTATTGATATTTTAATACATCAGAATAGATACATTTTAACAAACAAAATCATCGGGTATTACTTCAATTGATCGTAACTCTGAAAATAATGTGAATTTTTCAAAAATTCAAGTTCAGGCTCTGTAGAGTATATATATATAATATATATATATATAGAGAGAGAGAGAGAGAGAGGGAAAAACTAGAGGGAATAGGACTAAAAGGTTAAACAGAGACGAAAATGTTATTTCAAAAAGTATTAGTGATATATGTAAAAGTTTCGAGAACAATTTTAACATAAAGCACATTAAATCTTTCATATTTGAATTAAGTAAGACAGAAATATGTATTACGGAAAATGTACTAAATTCAGATAAAATTAAAGATAGTCATGCTTTACATATCATAATGGACTTTCACAAATTTCTGAAGCATAAACATAAAATAAAAGTCAATGTATATAAAAAATATCAAACAGAATCTTGTACATTATTATATATGAATACATCTTATGATAATATTAATTTTTCTAGCATTTTTAAAAAAGCACATGTCAACTTTCCCAATTCAAAATTTCACTATTAAAAAGGCTTTTAAATATAATAAATAAAAATAGGTAGATCAATTTTTAACTATAATGTACCTATAAAGCAAGAAAACTTAAAATGTAATTGTAATGAATTTAAAGAATTCAAAGATAATTATCTCCAGCATGTTATTACTGGTGACCTCAATATTGTAAAAGACAATAACCTTAGAAATATAATGAATAAAGGTACTGGTTTTAGACTTATGATTTCTAATAATAATAAAATTATCAAAAATCAGTTATACAATGATGTTGAGCAATTCATTTACAAAATTGCTATTAAATATAGTATGCCAATAGAGGCATTCGCAGAGTTTAAATGTAACATTACACAACAGATTAATGAATATAACTTTAATACAGATTATAACATGTTTTTATTGATATTAAAAATCAGATTAAAAAATTACAGAATAAATTTATTATAGTTTATATTGATAAAATGCCTGGAAATATTGCCTTCATTTGTAAATACTATTATAGTTTAATGCTCAACAAACATTTTGAAATTAATACAGCTTTTATTAAGTCATAAATTTCTGATAGAAAAATAAATAATCGAATTTTGGCTTTTCATAAACAAATAAAAATACAAATTAATAATAATTTTAAATTTCCACATGCATTTCTTACTCCTAAATTTCATAAAGACCCAGTTTCTAATTGTTTTATATCAGCAAATCAGGCAAAATTCGCCATGAAATGTTACAAGATACAATAAATAATCTAAAAACCTCAGACATATTTAAAAACAGTACAGAACTCATTGCACAATTAAAGATAAAAAATATTTTCAGTATTTAGTTTAGATTTTGAAGATTTTTTAACTCTATTAATATTGATGATATGATAAAAACACTTGTAAAATTACATAAGGATAATTTGTTTAAAAATGTCAAATATGATAGATTTGGTTCTCTACTTAGGTTAGTTCTAAAAGAGAATTATGTTTATCATAATAGTAATTATTTTATCTATAGATTAAGTGTCTACCACAAGGTGGACCAGTTAGCAACTGTCTTGCCAATTTATATTTACATTATTTTGAAAATAGTTTCACAGACGACTTAGAATATTACTTTTTTCGTTATATAGATGATATAATCGTTTTTGGCAAGCAAGACATTTTTAACCTAACATTTTTAATTTTTATCCACAATACTTACTTTAATTCAGACAAATAGTAACAATTATGAATCAAATTTTCTTGATATAGAAATTAGTTTAAGAGATAATAAAATAGTTACTAATATTTTTGATAAACGAGAAGACTTTAATTTCAGTATTATAAAAGTACCGCATTGGAAGAGTAATGTGAATGTTTCTATAATCAGAAATATTGTTATTAATTACACACTACGCAATAAATTTCTAGTTTCGAATAAATCAGAAAAAATAAAAAACTATAAACATTTTACTAAATACTGTTTAATTCAAAAATACCCAATAATTTTATTAATAGATATTTGAATAAAGAAATTCTAAATAGTAAGGATTAAATTTCCATAGTTTTAACAGGTGATTATTGTAGATTTATTATTCTACCTAGATAGTTTTAGATACCCCCCAATTTCTAGTTTTAGATAAAATTACTTTTTTTAAAATTTACTACAACTTTTAAATCGTATTGTCTTAAAGTCTCTAAAATAATCGTAGTATGTTTACAATTCTTATTTTATTATTTCTATTCTTTTCATACGTTTGCTAAGTGCTATTTTTCAGCCATTGCTTTGCTTTGAATTTGTATTTGGGTCCAGAATCTGGCAATAACTTGTTTATTGTACTCAGATTTAGCGCTGGCTCTGCATTTCTGTATGCAATTTTTAGGTAAGTTACTTTTTCTCATAATGGATTTAGATTTCCTATCCATTATTTCCAATATGTTTTTGCTCGGTATTATTAACAGAAAGGGGGAAGGTTAGCTGGCCAAAAAACATGTTCAACCCCATTTTTATATAGAGAAATTTTTTTAAGAGAAATATTTTTGTATATTAGCTGTCCTAAGTCAGCAATGTTGATAATACTGTAGCATCCATTCTTTTATATTTTTATATTTAACTTTGTTATTTCAATTTTCCATATCTCCTTTTAAATTCTGTTGTCTGGTTATCTTGCAATTACAATTCTTTTCAGTTATAATCATGTTAATTCATCTCTCTCTTGCAGAGAAATTTTGATTATATATATATATATATATATATATTTGAGCAAAATATTATTTTTATACAAGATTTTCCATAAAATGAAAAGGTTTTGAAAATATGTTATTCTTTCTTCATTTTTTGCCCAAAAATTGCATTCAAACAATTTTTTTTGTAACAATATTCTTAAAACTATTTTACATGTTTATTTTAATTCAAGTAACACTAAATATATATAATATAATAAATATATATAATATATATAGCACTAAATATTTAAAAAAAATTCCATTTATACGTATTATCAAAATTAGAATTCCGAACGTAGTCAGATACCTTAATAAATTCTTTTTACAAAATACGAGCTTTCTGTGCCTTAGTAATAATATATGAATTATGATAAAAGTAGGACACTTAATGTTATATAACAGAAAATAGGAATCTAATCTATTCGTATGTTAAAAATCACGGGAAATTATCTTAAAATTTTAAAAAAACTTAGAATTATTTTTTCAGATGTTTTCTTATTGTAATAAAAATCATTTCAACTATAGCACCATAATTTGCATAATTTCATTTGAAATATGTTTTAAGAAACGTATCGAGTTCTAATTTTCAAGAATTATATTATTTAA
>BMAO01006277.1:0-26104 GCA_019973975.1 Trichonephila clavata | reverse complement strand
ATTCTTTGCAATTCATTAAATGATTTGAAAATATTATTCAAAGATTTTATGGGAAGTTGATTCATAACACTGCATATTATTTTCAAATAAACAGTGCTGTGAAGTAAAATTTGCCAAATTTTTATAAATCCCTTAGTTGGCACTCAAACTGAATTAATACAAAACTTTGTAAGAAATTTCTAGAGTCGCCACTAATCTTAAGTTAAAACAAAATTCTTCAGATGTAAATTACATAACGAAGCGTAACCGAGTGGAATTAAAAATTGCTGAGAAAGTAATTGCTTTTCTTACTTAATTCAAGATGATGAATTTTTTATTTTTTATTTCGCCAACTAAGCCTTCTGCTGAGCGCAGCAATTAGGAGGAGTGGCACAGAAACCGTTGGAAATCAAAAGTACAGACGAAACAAATCTCTTTACTATTATATGATTGGAAAAAAAAACTATTCGAAATGGATCAGTTTGGAAAAGGGCTAATCTTTTTACTTTCTCTCTGCGACAGTAAAATCCCCCCCCCCCCCGCATTTCGTTTTTATTTATTATTTTTTTTCCAGTTAACAATGTCCAACAAATTAGCTCTTGGGATCAGAGAACGTGTATTTTACTTCAAAGATACGAAGCGTTTATCATATCTGAAATTACTAAAATACAGTGATCAGTATGTAGATTAAATATTAATCTATAATTTCATGAATACTAAATTTTAAATAATTTAAAAGAGGTTAGTTGTAAATGAAATAGAGATTTTCTGAATGATTTTCAAAATGCAGGGCAGGATAGTTATTGTAAACGCTGCGAAGTCACATGTTTTTTAATCAATTTTACATTATATTAATTTGGGGGGGGGGGAGAATTCAATCCACTTCAAGTAATTTCCACTAGCTTATTTAAAATTTTGTAGTTTACCAATTTAATAATTTTTTTCCATGAGTGTGGGCGCATCAAAATGAGATACTATATACTTGATATCTAAATAGAAAAAAAAATATGTATTGAGATTAAGGCAGCATCCTAAGAACTAAAACCTTTTGGCAGTTGATAAGAAATTTATATAAAATAAGCACGATAGCATTTCTTGTCGTAAGTGTTACGTTCGTTCATCGTCGTCATCCAAATCTAAATTTTCATCTCCAAGTGAATGTTTTGAGAAAGTCGTGTTTTATTGGAGTTGCATACGTGAATAAATTCATGTTTCTTTTGAAATTATTCTACCATTAGACTTCGGTAATGGTTGATTTATTTTTCTTCAGATAGCTGTCCTACCTTTTTTTATATTCCTCATGCTAATTACATGAAAGGGATTACATCTCCTTGTCGAAACTATATTTGATAATTTGGATTTGTCCTATTAAGTTTTATTCATCGTTTACTAAAGTCAACTTATTGATTTTTTTCTACTTTTAACTGTATTTTCCTATGATTTTGTTAAAATGAGATGGTGATTCATTTCGACAACGCTGAAAGGGTTTTTTCTTTATGCTTTGCTTACTTTGAATCAGAACTCTTACCTGAAAGGGTTTTACTTGCTCTGAATCATGTGATACCACTCTCTTACAATTGCACACTGGCTTTTATTTCCTATTTTTTTCTTTTTTTTGGCATGTGCTTCTACAAAAGCAAAATCAGCGTCATTCGGCAGGTAAATGCGTGTGTCCATTAAATAAAAATGTAAGCTTACCTGATTCGACTTCTGTGTTCTAACTTTGAATCAAGTGTATTAAGCTTACAGCATTTATGTTTGGATTGTGACCTACTTTCGCATACGTATACAGTCTTGTGAACCCGCAATCCTTGGGAAATTGTTTTTTTTTTTAAATTCTTTCTCTAAGTGGAAGTAACAGTTACAGTTTTCATGAGTTTCCTTTTTTTTTGTGTGTGACCAACAACCATCGGAAGAAGGAAAATTTAGTTTTGATTTCAAAACTTATGTAAAGTGAGTGAATGAGTAAATATTAATGTCGCACTGTTCAGCTACCCGAGGGCTTTTGGCAAAGGACCTTGTAATTTTGAACCACGGTCAAGTGACAAGGACGACACCTGAGCTCGCACCCCCTCTCCTAACTATCACACCAACGTGAGAACCTTTTAGCTCTCGACATATTTAACGTGCATTGCGCCCCTACACGTCGGGTCTTCAGCGCACGAGACTCGAACTCATGACACGCCGGCCACGAGTCCGTTACTTTGGCCACTAGGCTACCGTGGCCTCAAAATCTGCGTAAGAAAAACTCCTAAGGATTGGACATATTCACAATGGATTCTGAAATAATTTTATAGCATATTCAGAAACTGTAATCAAAAGGAGGGGGTTGTATGACCTAGAAACAAAGGAATCAACGAGAATATTATTTTATATTAAAATTACAAGAATTAGAAAATATCAAAAAATGAAATGGACCGCACTGGCTCCGGCGTGACCGTGTTATCTATTCTATATTCTCTGTTTTTCCCCTCTTACTCTACTAAAGCTGTTTCTGGTATTCAAAACGCTTAAAATTTTTTTCGTTTTTTTTTATACTAATGAACATTTTGCATATCTACCTCAGGAGTTACATGTGACAGTCAAAGGCATTGATGTGCTGCAATAATTATTTCGAGAAATGTACGATGAATTAATTTGTAAAGGAACAAAATTAGCATCCATATATTTCTCCGAATACTCACGATTGATGCTTTCCAAAGGGTTACTTGGTGAATAATAATAATTCTCGACTTTTAAGTAAAAATAATGATTTTTTTCAAATATACTATATATACTAGCCATAACGCCCCCCCCCCCGCTTCGCCGGGTGTTTCATGATGTCGGTATATACGGTTAATATATGTATACTATATTGATTTCTAAATCATAGCATTAGGCGTTCGGTTACATTGAAAACTTTCTTATAAAACTCTCACCTCTTAATTTAAGAAGAACAAGACATAAATTTCTAAAAATGAAGGAGAATTATTCTTTATGCTTCTGTAATCCAATCCTTTAAATAGAATTCCGCAAAACCCATTTTTAGCGGGTCCCTATAGTCAACAAAATAAACATACTTACCAAATTTCAAGTCTAAATCTAAGAATTCAGAAACGAAAATTTTTTATCAGTAAGCTTTGTAAACCACTTTAAGAGTCAATTCCGAAGACCAGTTTGTAATGGTTTTCAATTCAACAAAAGAAACAGGCATACCTAATTTCACTACTGTAGGTCTAGTAGTTCGAAGACGGGATTTTTTTTTTTTTACTTATACGCCCCAGAAACTCCTTTCTCTCACCACAAAAGTCGATCTCCGTAAAATCCGTTCTTATTGGATATCTATTCATCAAAAGAAACCTGCCTGTCAAATTTCAAGTGTGTAGATTTAAAAGCTTAAAATCGGTAATATTTATCTGTAACGATCTTCACCCTGTAGGGGTGGATTTTCACAAAAACTGTTATGTAGAGAATTTCTTCCCCATCAAAGGAATGTGCCTGCTAAATTTCATGTCTGTAGGTGTAATAAATCCGAAGATAGTCTCTTTTATCTTATATATATCTAGATAGATAGATATATATATATATATCGCTTACGGATCTACCAAAAATGTCCGATCCCTGATGTACATATATGTGCATATGTAGACACATGAATGCATATATATTTCCCATATGATACATAAGTGTGTGTGCATATGTGTACATCAGTTATTGTATAAATTTCAAGTCCTCCGGTATATATACGTAATAAAAGTTATAATTATTATTATAATTTTATAAATTACATGAATATGAATATTAATTCATTCTAATTATTCTTATATACAAATAAATTTACATCTTTTCAAACATAAAAAATTTCGAAAATTAGTACCTTACTGCAAAAACCCTCGTTTGTATTATTAGTTTATTCAACTTTTCAACTTCATGAAAGAAAAAAAATTATATATACGTGTTTTTTCAATTTATTTTTCAAATATTTTTAATATAATTGTTTGGGAAAAAAATCATTTTAAATGTCGTTCCGTTTATAAATATTCTAAGACTACGCATATAAATAGTAGGAATCATTTTAAAATATGCATGTGTAAAGTTAAAATTCAAACCACAAAAAAAAAGACAAGAATTTTGAACCACGGCTCCATTCATCGCAGTAGTATTATATGATTTTAAAAATTTATATTTTTAAAATCTTTTTTAACGTTTTATAATAAATGATATTATAGTCCGCCCAAATTTCTTTTTTCTTTGCGCCAATTCATAAATAGAAATTTGCTTGTCGCCCTATTAAGCGATGAACAGAAAAATGTGAATAAATCATATGCATTACTGCATTTTTAAATATGAATTTAAAATAATGTAAAGAATTTGAATTATGATTATTGTTAACCGGATAGATATTTGTTATGACTTTATTACGTAAAATGTGAAGAAAAGAAATGTTGTCAAAAATGTCCTTTTATCTCAATTTATTCCGTTTAACCTTTGCATTTCTTCGGAATAATAACCTGGTTTTTAGATTATATAAATAGATTACAAATATTTATTTAAAAAGGATTAAAACAGCAGACGTTTCTGAAATTTTAAATTCTCAATCGTTTTTGATGATTAAAAACATGGATTTTTTTTCAGCTCGTATTAATTCGTTTTCAAATGGAATTTTGAGAATCCATTATGGTAAAAAGAAGAAAACATTTATTTCTTTGTAGTTTACTTTTGCCTGTGTAATGTACATGTAAATTTGGTGTTATTATTCTTTTTTAATTTATTCTTCGTTCTTATTAAACTAATTCGGATTGTTGTTGTTATATTCGCTTTGCACTGTTTTTAAAGAGAGAGAATTATGGATTTATTTCCAGCTAATATTAGACTATCGTTTGGTAACCTGCTTTTCTTAAAAATATTTATTTTTTCTCCTCTTATTTTCTTGGAATTATCTAATATGGTATTACAAGCAGTATTTTTTAAATACATTTATATACATTGAATTAATGTGTTTTTTGTGGTGTTCCTGTTCGAAAGAATCTTTTAACATGGTTTTTGAATTGCGTTAAAGAAGTGCATTTTATATTTATTCCTTTTAGACAGACTAGAAAGACCTCCACTTCTGTTTTCGCGTCAAATTTATTACCTAAAGATGAAAATACAACAAAAATAACGTGCCATTAATCTTGGCTAATTTTAAAGAAAATCGATTGACAATATCTTATTTACATATCGATAAAAGTTTTCAAAAATATGTTACAATTTGAATAACTACTTAAAAATGTAAATAAATATAATACTTTTTAAGTTAACTACAAAAAGGGAACAATACATGTATAAGGATTAAGAGCGATAATTAAGAAATTTAAATCGAATTCTTTTTTACTAATGATTTATGTTTCGAAATGATTACTAATGAAAACTCTTTTTTCAATACAATTTTCTTTCACAAATAAAATATTAATTAATTGAGATCTACTCTGTACCGGCTTCTACTCTATAGGCTTTTGTTTTTGAAGTGCTGTTTTCTTTGGAATATCTAACCCAGCGACACTCAACCTGCGGTCCAGTGGGCGTTTACGAGTGCCCGGTCATGACACATTGCTGTCAGAATTTCAATGATGTGAATCAATGTATTAAAAATATAATGAACATAACAAGATTTTTTTGTTGTTGTCTGGAAAATTGTCTTTAAATGCATTCATGTTTATTGATATTTTTTTACAATTTAAACTTTCTCATTATGTTTACCAAGTAACCTTTTTTATTTTCCCTTCCTTAACTTTTTTTCATAAGAATGGCCCCAGCCTTCTTACACTATGGCTCAATAATTAACTCTTCTGTTTTGACGTCAGATCCATAAATGTTATTTTCTGCTAAAAATTTAAAGGATTTTGAGTCGCAATCACTCAGTAAGTAAACAAATATGACGAACCTCGTAATTCTGATCCACACTCAAGTGAAGAGGCTGGTATCCACTTCTCCAAAATACCACACTTCGAGAGGAAATAGAGCCGTGACAGATTTAACGTGCATCGGTCCCTTTACATGGTGGGTCTTCAGCGGCACTTGGGCTTGAATTCATGCAACGCCGGTCACGAACTCGTGACCTTAACACACACACACAGCGGAAAATTAACTAGATAAAATAATAAATATAAACCACTAGCCGTTACCTGCCCGCTTCACTGGGTATTTCATGATGTTATATGAATACAGTCGACTCTCGATAATTCGAAGTTGAAGGGACTAATGAAAAACTTCGAATTAACAAGAGTTCGAATTATCAAGAAGGTAGGAAAAAAACTCCCAAAATGCACGAAGAGAAATTTTTTGCTAACACATTTAAATTTAAAACTATATGTAATAAAGTAAAATTTCTCATATCTATAAAATTATTTTAAAGTTTTTTTAAAAAAAGTACATATTTATATTATACAGTATGAATATTAAACAGAAGTTATAAGTCCTGTATAAAAAACAACTATTAAAAGAATATATTTAGGGATGAAAATAAACTGTCAAAAGAACATATACTGTACATAATAAATTTTTTTTGACGACAAAATCTGTTATCTTTTTTGTTTTACGGCATTCAATCTAACTTTGTCAATAGATTTTTCTAGAATAAATGAAGCTTGAAAAATGTCCGCATCAACATGATTTTCAAACAAAAAGTGGCGTAGTTTGCTTAGTGACATTTTAGCTTGTGTCAAAGTTCATCAAAGGGACTACGTTACAGGAGAGACAAGCAGAAACAATACAACACAAAATACGTAAGGTCCAACCTGTTTGCTACTGGACTCTACACGATAGTGAGTGTTTAAATGGCCAAAAGTTTTAAGACCACTTCCAATTACAGCGTATTCTATTCCTGCCAGCCATTGATTTTACTTCGAAATCTTGAGTGTACTAAAACGTATTGTTTGGTTCGCAATATCAAGATATTTTCTAGGGGCTGAGCACATACTTCGAATTAGCGAGAGATTCGTATTATCGAAGATTTAGTGGGAGTCGACTGTATATCCTTTTTATATACATATATAAATTATTGATAGCTTAGCATTAAGAATTCGATTGTATTGAATAATATTCGTATAATTCTGATTTAAAAAGACAGAACTTCCAAGTAATAATTTCTTAAATTGAAGTTGAATTACCTTTTACTCTCTCGTAATCCTTTTTTTAGTGGATCTCTACTCAATAAAATAAACATGCTTGCCACATTTGATGTCTAAATTTAATAGACCCAAAACGAATAGTTTTCATCACTAAGTTCCAGTTACCTCTCTTTAGAGTTGATTAGAGTTGTTTCTGACCCGTTGAGCAAATCTGTTCAATTTGACAACAGAGATATACATGTCAAATTTCATTAATGTAGATCATTAGTACGAAAACGGGTTTTTTTTTATCAATTACGCCGCTAAAGATTCCCTTTCCCTCTTAGAAGTCGATTTTCGTAAGATTCTTTCTTAGCTAATTTCCGTTCATCCAAAGTAACATTCATACTAAAGTTCATACAGTAAATAGTAGTTCTAAATTAAATATTTTTTAATAAATAAATCTCATCAATTCCCTTTCTCCTCCCCAATAGGTTTACATTTCCGTAAAATCCGTTCTAAACGGATCTATATTAGACAAAAAAAATGCCAAGGAAGTTTCAAGTGTCTAAAAGTTCAACAACGGTCATGTGTTTCCCTAATGTCTTTTGAGGATCTTTTGGGTCGATTATGAAAACACTTTTATAACGGATATCTGATACCATGAAAGGTTTGACCTACCACATTTCTAGCATTTAGATTTTATTTATTTATTGTGCATGTGCAGGTTAATATAGTATTAAAACTATAAAGCCGAAAACTATTTCAATATTTTGATCCTTTTTCCCTTTTTAAAATTTTTTTTGTATCGTTGGTCTTATGACGTCCCCACCCCCTATATTAATACTCTTATTGCAACCTGTGGGAAATATCTGCCATGTGAAAGTGGCCCGGGGAGAAAAACGGTTGAATACTTCTGATTTAAGCCATTTTGTTGCTGAAGTAAAAAAAAATAAAGCATTCATTCGAAGTCCCAATTATTTTAACCTTCTTCAGAATATTTTACTACTCAGATTCTGATGAAAGCGCTCTGTGTGTACAACTCATGTGATTGCTTCATTAATAATTTATTTTTTAAGGTACGAATTTCATGTCTAATTTTTAAATTAAAGGGAGGAAAGAGGAAGTAGGAAAAAATGTAAAGAGTTTGTTAAAATTTGTTATGTAAAACAAAAATAACAATAACGACGTAAAAACAGCTAATATTGACATGGGTAAAAGTAATAAAAAAAAATCTTAAAAGCTATAAGACAAATAGGGTAACATCATCCTCCTAATTTAAGATTGAGTGTTTTGTATTATTTTTTGAAATATTTCAGAACAGGGAGGGGGGGGGGTGACGTTATTAACAAACCAAAGCGCCTTACGGTTTTTAAACTGTAGAATGTTTTCATAAATCCAACGAACATTTGAGCAAGTAAGAAAAATATTTCTTTTCTGTTTCTTTCTGCAATGCACCAATTGATGGAAAAAATTAATTTAATGTGAATATACTAAAACTCTTTAGAGTATTTTGCATATTTGAACTTCCGAGTCAAACAGAAAGGAAAGAAACAAGATATCTATCATTGGCATGGCCAGGTAATTTTAGCGCGTTTTTCACATAACTTTTTGCAAACAATAAATTTACTAGGTAAAATTTGAGAAAATTTTGTTATAAACTGGCGAAATTCAGTAAAATTTGTAGGAAAATTCGGGACAACTATGGGAAAATTTAAATATGATTCGGCTCCTCTAAGGCAAAAATGCGACCCAATGCCGAAAACCCAGGTCAATTGGTTGCTTATTGGCTGAGAAAAAGGTACGACAAAATATGGAACGAAGACAAAATTTGCGTCCTAATAGCGCTTTTGTTCCACTACGTGAAAAACGCGCTAAAAAGTCAAAGCAATGACTTAAGCAAAAGTCAACAAAGCAATGACTGAAATTCTTAGAAAGAGATAATTCCCAGTTTCACTTAATTGCGATGACTTCCAAACCAGAATACCTGCCCATATATTTTGAGGAAAGTATTCAACGAAAAAAGAAGTTGAATTTTTCTTTTGGTTGATTCTGTTTCATTTCGGTTACATGTTTCTTGTGAAATAACAATTTCAGATTAATATTTGTGAAGCTGAATAGTTCTGAAAGTGTTATTACGTGGCATTACTAACGTGACCAGACATCCCGTTTTAAATGGGACTGTCCCTTTTTATAATTACCAGTCCCGGTGTTCCCGAAATTAACTCTGGGACGTAAAATTGTCCCGTTTTCAAAAACCCGGGTGAAGCTGTTCAGAAAGCTGTATTGAAACTTGAATGTCAGACTGTATCGGCAGTTGAAGCTGCAAAAGAAATCACTCAACTGAAAGACAGTTTGACTCAGAAATAGACCAATCAGTCTCTTCCATTTACGATCCGTCAATTAATGGGAAATCAAAAGATAATGGTACTTATATAGAAGAAGAGTTTGTGAAAAGGATGGCTACAGAATTTTATAAATTAAGCCGTAAATATCTGGAGCAGTGAACTTGCTTTCTTACCAAAGTAATGGAGATATTTTATTGGGCAGGTATAAAAAAAAGTCTCCTCATGGGAAGACGTTCAAAAATCTCTGGATGTATTAATTGAAAAGGAGTATATTGACTGTTTTAAGATACAGAAGTTTTTGACGAATTTTCATTAATTTCTAACTACATTACATCACAAAAAGTAACAGAATAAAAATGATCTAAATTTCTCCACGGAAACTCGTTGGGTGGAAGTATTCAAACACTTTTACGCCAACAATCTACAGCATGAAAATTTTTCTATTTTATTTGAATATATTTTATGTTTGCCTGCTACAAATGCTCCAGTAGAAAGAGTCTTTTCTAATGAACAAATTCTAGACATATGAGAAAACCCAGTTACTAATTTCAGTTCTAAAGGTGATGTTGATAATTAAGATGAATATAAAAAAAACGTTCCAAGAATTTCATTCTTACTTAAAATGTCCACCAGCTATATTAAAGCAAATTTGTTCCTCTGATAAATATAAATATAACTAAACATTTTGGTTATATTTTTTAATTCGTAACTTTTAACTAACTTTTTCTGAATAAATAACTTTAAAAAAGTGGGTTTTTTTTTCATTGTATACCTGTTAATTGACCTAAACAAAACAATGTCCCGTTTTGAGTCAAAGAATAAATGGTCACGTTAGGCATTACGCATAAGAATATATAAAATCATTTTATACTTGATTATCTCGTTTGAATTCTTAAAGTTTTAATTCTTTCGTGTAGTACTAAACAAATTAAATTCAAAAATTTTATAAGGAGCTTAAAGAAATACAAATTTGGGTTGATGTAACCGAAAAGACGTTACAATCAATTGAGAGAAATACATGAGTATTGTGATTTTGCCATTGAATAATCTTCTACTTTTATTCCCGTTCATGAGTGGAGATGGCAGTCGGAAATAATATGTACCTTTTGTATATTTTAGTCGCATCACTGATCGAATCTCAAACAATTTTGTGTAGAAGCTGGTGTTGAATATAAAAAGCTTTCTTGTGGCTTCTATGAGTGGCTTGTTTTGATTTCAGAAACTTCTGTTTAGCAATGGACTGATCCGCTTTATTAAAAATACAGTATGCTACTACTGAAATAAAGTGAAACATGTCTAAGCTCTTCCTTCAAAATACTTATTTATTCGGAAAATAAAAAAATAGTGATTATGCTCATCGTAAGCAATTAATTGGAAGTGAGCCAGCATAGACATAACAAAGATAGTCGTTGGAGGGATGACCCGAGTACAGCTTTGTCAAGCATTGTAAATTTGAGTGACTATAATGTTATGACTCTTGCCCTTTGTTAAATTAAATTACTTTATAAATAAAATAGATTATTAAAAGATTATGAAAAATAAGAATTTTAAGAATCCATAAGCTTGAAAAAAATAACTAAAATCGGCGAAAGCACCGAAAATGAAAACATTTCAGATCCGGGGGTGGACGGGGTTACATAACAAAGAGGAGACGTTTGCTTCAGCTTCGTTCATACCCATTAAAGTTTGGAAAAACCTCGCTTCTAAAAGCATTCTTTTAAAAAATATACAGCAGAACATATACTCAATGGCTGTAGTCAACGAATATGTGTAGGAGAAATGACATCTCTGCTAAATTAAAACAAATGGAAATTAGAAACCAAAGACAAAACAAATGGGAGAAAGAAAGACATTTTTTTTTCTCTGAGAGATTATTGAATAAAATAGTTTGGAGGTAGAAATGATCATGTCTGTTTTGCACAACTTAATTTTTTTCCCCTTCTCGATCGGTTGGTAAAATATTCATGTTTTTTTTTTCTTCCCTAATTTAATTCTGGATGCTTATTGTTGGACTTCTGTAAAATATGATTTCTCTAGACCAGGGGTTGCCAAAGTGGTCTATATAGACCCCTAGGGGTCTATTTAACAACAGTATGGGGTCTATCTGACCCAAGGGGTCGAATGGGGGTCTATTGGGACTCGAAGGAAAAAACAGTTCTTAATACGCAAATCACACATATCTAACTGCGTACGTAAAAATTTAAAATATTTTTATATTTGACTTAATATTATATTCTTTATAGAAAATAAAATAATAAATCAGAAAACAATTAAAAACTTATTAAAAATTTGACAATACATAAATTTTGGACTAATATAAATATAAAGCAAAAATATGTGAAACTTTACAAAATGGCTCAGCCATTTATGCTGGCGTTTCCAAGTTCGAATATGGTTGAAGCCGGTTTCAGTCACGTTAATTCAATTTTAACTAAAAACAGAAATAAATTTAATGTAGAGCTTCGAGGGGATTTACGGTTAAAATTGACTAATTTCGAACCCAATATAGCGAACCTTGCCAAGAAACACCAGGCACACCCATCTCATTAAGAAGTTAAAAATCTGTAGCTACTTTTCTTACTGTTTCTGATTTATTAAAAATTTAGACTAATATATAGTTTTATTTTAATTACCTGAAAATTACAATTGTGGAGGTCTATGGAGATTTCGAAAAATTATATAGGGGGCGATGATCAAAAAAGTTTGGCGACCCCTGCTCTAGACAGAGGAAATTATTTGTTCAGCATCCGTACAAATATTTAGTAACGCTGAGTTTTAAGGAGAAATTCTATTGCAAACGGTTTGTAAATTTTGGAACCTCTGCAAAAAGTTTACCACAAACCATAATAAACATTATTGAATAACGAAGGATCATTTTGAAACCAATTTCTATCTTATGGTTTTCAAGGTCGAAAAACAATGGATTTGAATAATTTCCGAACCAAAATTTTTATTTTCTATTAAAACTCTACTAGAGTGTTGGATTTATGTGTTTATTTTTATTTGGCTTTAATTCTTTTGTTGCATTATTTTTAAAAAAATATATTCTTTACTTACCTTCCTTTTTATTGGTTTATATTTTAAACTCTTGCGTTTTCGAATTGCTTCATCAGAATGATGTCTATGCAGAATATTCTTTTTTATTGCAAGATTTTTTTTAAAAAAAAGAAAGAGTTCGTTTTCAATTAACAACCACACTAACGAGGCAAACAGGGGGTAATAGTTTTTTGTTTCGAGACGTATAAATAAGGTGGACAGTAAATTAAGTTGGGAAGGATTTGTGAAGTGGTTTGATATATTGGCAGTTTTTTTTATTTTTATTATTACCATATTTAGAAGCAATAGATCTCCGAAGACTGAATTTCGGTGATGGGAAAACGTTTTTATGAAAAATATTTCAAAGTAAGTATTCAATTCTGTTAAAATTACATCTCCTTACATAAAAATCAATGTAAGATAAGTAGAAGTATAAACACCCATTCACAGGTTCTCATCCTCATATCTGAATCCTTTTTATGAAGTTTTTCTTCCCTAATTATATAGTTTGTGTTGAAGTCAAATATTCAATGCGTTCGAAGCAACAAAAAAAAAAATTACCCCCTCTTCGAATAATTTATTAAATTGCCATTTCTTTTTTATTTAGGTTAAGTGTGAGGAAGGGGTTTAAAAAAAGGATACTTTTATTGCACGTAGGATGATTTCTTCTTTTCAATCACCCTAATATTCTCACAGTGAAATTGTGATGACTAATTCAAACATTTTTATAGAAAGTTAGCAACTCAAGTGAAAATATCATGAAGATGAGGTGAAAACGTAGAGAGAGAACCCCTTATCCCCTCCGTAACAACTAGATCATCGCGATGTTTGATGTACAAATATTTTCTTCATATCCATGATATTAATGTGATGTTCTATAAAGTTACGAGAGAGTAAATTTTCCTTACCAGGCATTGAATTTTAACCGACAACAATACTTATGCTTCTTAAATGTATAAAATCGTTAAAAAATGTACATAAAGCTCAATTAATTTGAAACGTAAAAAGGTTATTGGTATGGTTAAACATATCTGAAGGTTAGTGGCGTAACGGAGAATATTTGCCCTCTCCCCCCCCCCTCCGCAAAATCAGCTTTTGTGCCTCAAGCCCAAACTTGTATTTAGCGTCCGTCAGGCGTTGCCCCCCCCCCCGCGATGCAGGGGTGGTGTAAGTTACGCCACTGCTGAAGGTTGGTCTATGGCGTATGTTTCATCTTTTTAGCTAGGGTTGGCGAACTCTTTTTTTGGGGGGGGGGGATAAGGATCAAATTTTGCTCCTTAATTTTTAATATTAATTCGCGGGTCATTAGCTCATTTAAAACAGGTGGGTCGCCCATCCGGTATGGTGGTTAGCGACGCTGACTACTATTCCGTAGGGCCTGGGTTCGAATCCCGTAGAAGGCATGGATGTTTGTAAATGTAGAGTGCCTTCGCGGCATGAGGGTACTCTAAATAGCCGTCGAGCCGCAAGTCCTCTCGTGAGGTTGGTGGGAGGGGAAGAGAGGTGGGAGGCCCCTGACCACTCCCAGGGTGTTCTCCCTCAAAATTGAGGTGGAATCGAGCCAAATCGTACTATCACCTGCATGGTGCTCAAAGCTACGGCTAACGACAGGCGTACAATCTAACCCAATGCCATGATGAATTTCGTGGGCCTCGATCTGACTGCGTCAGACAGGTGGCATTAGAAACAACAAGAACAAAACAGGTGGAGATATGTTAGCAAAAAAAAAATATGAAAGAAGACTTTTTTTTAGCTTTCATTTTTTTTTAATTCTTAAAAAAAATATTATATTTCTTTCTTCCTTTTCAGTTTTTTCAAGTAAAGAGCAAAAAATAAAGGTCGACGTCTAGCAATAGTTTTTAATTACAAATAACATGAATTACAGCGCCAGATGACACCTTGGACTGAATATATTAGGGAACAATGAATAAAGAAAAGCGCAAATATCACGAGAAAAAAAATTCTGTGTTAATAAATCTAATTACACATATGAGTAGAGTGAGGTGCTAGCTCAGGTGTCATTTTTGTCACTTGACCGAGGTATAATTACGAGATCCTCGTCGCCAATCAGCTTGAATAAAAATGTAAGTAAATAACAAATACGTGAACGCGTAATAAAATTATAACGTTTTGAACCTTTTTTTTTTTTTTTTTTTGCTGTTAAGAAAACCATGTCATTGCTTTCATCTCTAAATCTTGAATAAAAAATGTCAAGTTTGTCATAATATTTTTTTAATGTTTTCGTGCATGAATAATATAATGACACCATTTCATTAAAGGTTTTTAATAAAGTCATTTCAATGCTGAATGGTAATATAAAAACGTAGGTTCGAATTAACCAATCGATTTAAGAAAACTCGTAAAAGATATAGTTTTTTCTATTGAAAGATCTTATGTAGCCTAATAAACTGAGCAAATAATTCAGAACTTTAATACAAGTAAGCCAACGAACTGTGTTGTATGTTGAAATCCCAGAATATTGTTGATCGATTTCTTCTAATGATTTTGCGTGAAAGTTCTCGTTTATTAAAATATCTCGCGCTTATAGAAGTGATTACTTTCATTACTGGAGAAAATGTTTTTAAAACTTGTTTCGCGCGTAAAACTTTCTAATGCATTATACCCAATTATATCTGAGAACCTGTGATATTTTGTTTGAGCTCCTAAATACAATCAATGTTTTTCCTATCCTATTGGGTGCGCCGGAATTCTCCAGTGAACGTTTCAAATCAAATGAATCTTTTGACATTGTAAATGTGAAAGTCATTCCTACTGTTTTGCTGACCTCTTAAGTATTAATTCATCCACGCACTGTTTCATAAGACATATGAATATTGAAAAGGTTATTTTAACATTTCGGATTCTTATGTTGTGAACTAAATTACATCAAGCGAAATGTTCTAGATTAGATAGAAAGGGATTTATAAAAGGATTCCCATAAAAGTTATGGATAGTTAATCAAAATTTAATTTAAAAAACGTTCATTACTGGATATGAAAACAGTTCGAATTTAAATACACACACACACACACATATATATATATATATATATATATTTACCACATTTTATTAAGGTCATTCAATTTTACTAGTTTTTTAGATTTATTCAAAATTCCCGTTTGAATACCGTTGGTTGGGGTTGCTTTTCGACAGTTCTTTTTCACATTCCATGGTTTCTGTTCAGATAAAAACCAGATAACAGTAACTATAAAACGTATTGCAATGAAATATTTTTTTTAAAATTTTTTTTCCGATTTGTGTGTGTGTTGAAGAAATAAGGTCGAGCAATAACTTGTGTAAGCGATTTCTTGATACTTTGTTTATTGTTATTTATTTTATCCATATCATAAACAGTTTTTATGCTGGATGGTATCTTCTAAGAGCAAGATTTTTAACTAGTATCGTTCCATGTTTTTCTTTCCGACCGATGGTCAAGTCACAGACCCCTTTTTGTTTTGCTTATATATATTTCTTAATGTAATCGCAAAAAAAAAAATAATAATAATAATAATAAATAAACCCCGCAGTTTTATGAAAAATAAAACTTTTTTTAAGGATAAAATCACATCAAGACAAACATAAAAATACTTTTGAATCATTTTATGTATGATGCTCTTTAAGTGAAAATTAAATGTCCAATCTCTGTGCATATGTAAACAGAGTTATCTTTTTGAAACTGCTTTTCCTGAAATTTCTATTTTGAAACTGATAGAATGATATTGAAAATGTTTTATTTCCTTGCATTCACTTGAATAACCGTCGAAATAATTATTTTTTCGTATTATATATTTATTATTTCCCCCCTTTTTTCCCCATAAACTACGTCGGAAATTTCTTGCACAATTTTCTCTTTTTAAAAAAACAAAATAAACGTGTTTCTTTGCAATCAAATATTAATCTGGAAAATTCTTGTATTACCAAAAATAATGAAAAAAAGTGCAGACGATTTCGAATGTTTGGATACTCGATCATTTTATAACGACCGATGACGATTAACAACATCGATTCGTTTCGGCACATAATATTTTTTTTAAATGGAGTTTATTGAAACAACAATAAAAGAAGCAATTGGAATTTTAATTAATTTCTAGTCGTTTAATATTTCGTATAGTGTCCATTTCATTCTCTTTATTCTCAAGATTAATTTATTTAATTTGCTCGGCATTTTTATGGAAGGAAATCGTTTTCGGATTCTTGCGGTTTAGTAATAGAAATAGCTGCGGAATTTAACCTTTCTTTATGATTTATTTATATTTCGAGTGAACGGTTTTACGATAGCATTAGCCTTGTAATTGTTGTTTGTAAGTTCGTCTACGCAAAATTATTGATAAACTATTCTCGTACTTTGATGTGACTGTGAATTTCGGGTAAGAGATCGAGTTATATAAGTATTTTTATAAAATTAATTCATGAGTGGGATATTTTTTCTAAAGATATGTTTTACATTTTGCTAACTCTAATGAATTAGAAAAATTTTAATTTGTCCCTTCTATTTTAAAATTTCGTATGAAATTGATTGTTGCATTTTCATTCCGTAAAATCAAATTGCCATTTGAACCTATTTCAACCTGAAAAAAAAACATTATAATTTTTTTAATGCTAATTGCTTTTCAACGAGATTCACATTCTCAAATATAGATTTCAATTTCAATTTTTCCAAAAAAATAGGACATTGTTTTTTTTTCACATAATAATTTAAAGAATTCGATTTCTTTTGTACAATATTTTGAGAGGAGTTCTAAAACATTATCAATTTACTCGTAATCATCATTTTTTCAGAAAATGTTACATAAGTTATGACATACATATCATTCTGAAACTGTCTTTATTTTTCTTCTGAAAAGTTTGATTTTCGCATAAGTGTTTTTGCATGCTTCCAGATATAATGCGCAACGAATGTTTAAAAATGACGAAAAAAGGGTGAAAAAAAAATCACAAAGTTCATGCAATTCAAATTTAGTTTGAATTAACCTCGAAAAGAAACACTCAGTTTCGATTCAAAAATTTATTGTAAAGTGTTTTTTTCATCCACATACTCGGAAATAATTCCGTTATCCTAGTGCTCGCAATCGAATTCATTTTCATTTTTCGCTGCTAAGTCAAAGTAATTTCAAATACATTTTATTCCATTCGAAATGAGATGTTAGCTATTTTTTCTTATTAATTTATTTAGAGAAAGGAAGTTTTTAAAGATTTCTCCAGACATGTCTCTTGAGTTTTAAAGAATTGAAAAGCAAGAAAGTGTTGTCACATTAACGTCTGAGAATGCGTCGTCTTAACTGCCAATTGCAAAATGATTTACTACCTCCGAATAACAATTTATAGCAGGAAATTCGCGTTTGTAATTATAAGGGGTCCCCCCCCCTTTTTTTTTTAGATGGTTTGTTTTTTCTCATCGTGATTTTAGTTTTCAGCTGTATAAATGGAGAAGTTATACAAGTTTTAAACGGAATCTTCGATATTTTACCGCCATTATATGGCTCTGAATTTTCCTGAATTGGGATTTCGAATTCTTGTTCATTCGAAGCAGAATAAGCCATCCCTCCTGAACCGGAAAATAGAAAAGGATGTGTGGATTGTTTTTCCGTATAAATTATAATGCGAGTTTAAGTGTGACTCCAAGTCTTGTTTTCATGCGTGTGGATTTCGCTTCCGATCCATCCAATGAGAGCATTTCCTTCTCTTTTGCAGGGAGATGGATTTTCTGACTTTATGCTTTACCTTCATGAGCTCTGGAATGTTTCAGGAAGAGCAAAGTGTGAATTCGTTCGGTTGTAGTGGCAATGGAATTACAATTTGCAATTAGGTGCTGAAATTCTCGACAGCTTCGTCTGAGTTGTGAGTATTAGGATTTCCCATTATGTTGCGGAGACCCATGTCCTGAATTTTCTTTCCAGTTGGTAGATTTTAAACCATTTATCGATGGAAAGAAATGACTTGTTTTGAAGTAAACAATAATAGGATTGTTTTTGGTGGCAAGCCCATGGAATAAAATTCCGCATGCATGAGGAAACTTGAATGCAAACGCAATATTAAGCACAGAACTCCATGATGTGGAGAGGGAGGGGGATTATCAGAAGCTAGAATATTCCAGGGCGAGAGAAGTGTGGCTGTCTAGTTTGAAACTAGGTTCTTTCTCGAAAAGGTTATCAAAGAGAATTTCCCCGTTGTTGTGTGTGAGAGTAGAATCAAGTAAAGTGGTGTTAATGGAGCCATGTGGAGGTCTGTAAAAGCACGCCGCTGAATATTAGCGTTGTTTCCTAGCGTTCAAATAACGGTAGTGTTTTCGTATTTATTGCATACGGATCCGTTTATTTTTGAGCCAATTTGTCCAACGGAGTCTATATATTCTGCGGAAGTTTTTACTCTCGAAACCAGACATTTTTTCCCCGTTGTTTTCACTGTCTTCAAACAGTATAAACGAAAGTTTTATAATTTTCCTTCCTAGTTCGATTGTTATAAAACGAACAATATAACGAGGTAAATGATATACTTCTGCACCACGAATGAACGTAATTTATTCTAAACGAATTAAAATTTTACAACTATTCTTCATTTCGTGCGCCTAGTGATTGGACCGATTTTTTAAAAGCCATCCTATTCTGTTGCAAGTAGAAAAGACAATTTTTTTAAAAAAAATTTAATGGTTCTTAAAGGATCTCTGCACGGAGTCCAATTTAAGTTCTTGTAAAATGTGTGCGAAAGGGCTGTTACTAAACCGGAGAACATCTTGTTGATCGTAGAATTTTGAACTCTAAGCAAGTCACATACATTGCTGTGATGTGAAATCGAATAAGCTTTCAATTGATGCTTATTTGTTAATGTTCTGTTTAAGGCAGAATACCCATCGCAACCAAAGTTACAGTCGCGCAATAACGCTTTATATGGAATCTTAATCAACGCAGACGTTTAAATTTCTAAAAGATGTAATTAATATTTTAATAAATAGTGATAAAACCTTTGTTTACTTGCTTTTAGAACATTGCTTCTATTTTTAAATTTAAAAATATTCCTATATGTTATGTCTTCCGATAAAACAAAAATCCTTTTTTAAGCTTTTTAATGATATTTTGCTGGCATACTATATATTCAATTGGGAGCCGCCCATCCAGTATAGTGGTTAGTTGCGGTGACTGCTATGCTGTTGGGCCTGGGTTCGAATACCGGAGATGGCATAGATGTATGTAAATGAATAGTGCCTTTGTGGCCTACGGGTATTCTAAATTAGTGGTTCTTAAATGGTCAGTGCTTTTTTCTAGGGGGTCCGCAGAGTCTCTCGCGTAACGTTGAGATTTCCTTCTTTTAAAGACTCGGAAATGCTCAATGAAGAAATTCCACTAGAACTAGTACTTTGATCAAGAATATTAAGTCTGGGGGAGGGATGTTCACAAAATCTTGGAGGTCCACGATGTCACCCTGATGCATAAAAGAGGGCCATGGCGATCGAAAGTTTCAGAACCGCAAGTCCTCTCGTGAGGTTGGTGGAAAGGGAAAGGAGGTGGGATGCCTTTGACCCACCCTAGGGGGTTCTCCCTCAAAATCGGTGTGGAACGGAGCGAAATCGTACAGTCACCTGCATGTTGCTCAAAGCTACGGTTAACAGCAGCCGTACGTCTAGCCCTTTGCGGCAATGGATTTCGCGGGCTTCCATCTGACACCGTCAGACAGGTGGCATTACATATAACAACAACAGCATTCAATGGGAAAGAAAGTCGCTAAGAAAGAAGGGAAATCGAGACAACAGATGATTGTTTTTTGCACTTAAAAAATTATATTTAAAGCATAGGAACCACCTACAGGGACGTCTTAAGACTTCTTGAGGCCCTGGGCCCCTGTAACAATGTAGGCCCATCTACGACACTTAAAAGTAGACAGCACACATCATACATTGTGAAATACTCGTACAAAAAAAATAACCGGAACCAAGTAAATGTCCATGACTTACATTTGCACAAACCGGCTCGACCGACTGCCGCCTTTTGACTAAATGAGTCATGATGGCCAATACATAAACGACAGTCATCCCATGTAGCCAACTGACATATCTTCCGAAATTCCCTGTTTTTCGGAGAATACAATGGGGAATAACATTTGACCGCTGAAATTTTTCGAATCATGATCTAATTAAGGCTGAGTCAAGAACGAATCGAGGCCCTGGGCCCATGCCTTAAGACGTTCCTGACCACATATATATTCTTTCACATGATATTGAGCAACAAATTAATCTTTTTCGTCATTTTATTAAAAATATCCGGAATTTTTCTATCCCCCCCCCTCCCGTTTATTCTTCATTCCCGTCTCTAGGCTTATGTTTGCTTTTTCTGATGAATATTATTATTTTTTTTTTTTTGTATTTTTGCTGTGTACAGTTGGAAAGGCCGATTGGAACTATTCCGTGTTTGGATCCGCGAACAATGGGACTGAGAGTTAATATTATTTTACATTTCTTGTTTACTTTCAAGCATACATTTCTCTCAAAATTCCAACTTATCGGCCAAGAGTAAAGGAGAAATGCTTGAACATTTTCAGTGCGAAAGAGGGACGTTAGCGCTTTCCTTGTTGCAACGATACACATAGGACAATCGCAGCCGAAAAACGCGCCGTGAGCAAAAGCAGGCGGAGGGGGGGGGGACACAAGAATCATTTCGGTACCGTAGGTATCTCGTGGAGTCCTGACCGGAAATTACGATGGAAAAGAATCGCACAACGGCATGGCTGCATTCACCTCACATCCGGATCACGTGTTAATGACGTCATTTATTACCCGCCGATTTCAAACTACACAGCCATCTTGTTGATGCTTTCGTTCAATGCAGTTTGAAGGCAAATGGCTAAATTTTGCGAATCGTACCGTTGCACTATCCCAATTGAAAAAGGGGGGGAAAAAAAGATGTCCAACTCAATCTTTCTTCGAATTTCGGTTCAGATATGAAATCAAGTTGTATACCTACTGTTTTTAGTCAAGAAAGCATACTCACCTGAGGGTTGAAAGATACTTTTACAAAATGTAAGTGTTTAAAAAAAATGTTTTCAATTTTTTTTGAAATAATTACTTATAGAGTATAAAATGTTAGTTAACCGAAACTTTGTTTATGTTTATTTACACTGATAGGTATTTTAAATATACAAGAGATGTAAATCTGCATCAAATTGCATAAAACTAGAACCCTGGTCTGATATTGAAAGTAACCCATCCTTTTTAGAGTTTATAGAGGAATAAAAAAGTTAATACATTTTACGTAAGTAATTCAATTTTTAAGACTGAAAAGAAATGAAGACCATCCCCATTCAAAATGGTAAAATGTGTTATTTAAATTTAGTTTTGTTTTTGTTTACATTTGTTAAGTGAGGTAATGTATTTAATTACATTAAAATTGAGCAAGAATCTAATTTAAGGTAATAGTATTTGTGTGTGTTTTTAAAAAGTATTTGTACAAATGAATACATAAATTATATTCATGTAACTTTTTTAGAGGGAAAAAAATGAACATGAATAATACACTCCAGCAGGAAAAAATGTTGAAAGGGAGACTGAAAAAATCCAGGTAGGAACATAATGACTTATTAAAATATATTTATCTTATTTCAGTAACATTCTATTTAATGTACAATTGCGTTACATTTTCCTAATAATGCATTCTTCTGGAAAATAATAAATTTGTCCTACTAGTGTTCATTTTTTGAAAAACTGTTTCTGCATCAGAGACAATTTCTTTTAGCAGTGAAAAGAAATGTTGACTTTGGGGAGGCTTAAATTGTACAAAAGCTGGCGTGTGTATTTTTAATTTCATGTATTTGATGCAATAACTACAAATGCTTCATTCAAATGAAATAAAGCACATGAATGGTGCATAATTAGTTTTGCTGATTTCATCAAATTTTTAGTTGAACATGTTGCATATTTTTAAAATGGGACATTTTTTAAATCTATGTCAAGTGTCATCTGTAGGTTTTACAGATAAATTGTTTTTCAACTATGCATATGTTACTCCTTCTCCTATACCTTGTGATATTTTTTATAGTTGAGATCCAAAATTATATAATGCAGTGGCTACAATACATTCAAGAAGCCAAATTCACAGACAAGCAGCCTCACGTCGGAACAAAACGAGAAAGATAGAAACGTCATCGCATGAGTACTTATCATACCTATTCTTACGCTGTTGGCATCTTGAGTTTTAACTTTACCATCTTGTATGTACTTAATATTTTAATTTATACATTATTCTAGAGCATATAAATTAGGTAGGAAAGAGTCTTGTTAATTTTTTAAAATGAACTTTTAATCAGTATTTAAATGTGCCAAGCCTCTTACCATGTAGTAGTTACTATTTGTTGTTTTGTGTACTTATTAACTAGTTGTATACTTATATATTGGAAAGTACACTTATTAATGATATTATTTAACGACTTCTAAGATGGGTTATATTTTCCTGTTATTAAACTGTTACTGCCTTACAGTTATTGACTTGTTTATGTCCTGATTTAATTCAGTTTTTTTTAAATATATAAAATAGAGGAACAAGTTCGATATACGGACTTTTTTCAAAAATCGCCAAATTTTTTTTTCATTGACAGCAGTCACCAAGGGAAGCACAGGGTTGCATTCCCCCTCCTTCCCCCTTAGCCGCCAGGCAACGCTGCGATACTTCCCCTGACTAAACAGTTTTGCAAAGTTCCTGTCTTCGATCTAAGTTTGCCCCCCCCCCCCCGCCACTTCTGTACGAAAATTAATGGTGGGATTCTTTCTAACTTTAGTAGAGCATAAAAATGAAACATGTAATATTTTTTCCTACATAATATTAAACTAAAAAAGTACTGAAAGGACAAATTTTTATAGAACTAAATGTAAATAGTTAATGATTTTTTTAGCAATACTGCATTGAATTTAAGAATAAAAATCTATTTTTTTAAGTAATTCAAAATAGTAATGAACAAATTGTTCTATTTATCATCATTAAACCTAGAAGAGAAACATTAAAATTTAACGTATTAAGGCAAATTAAAATTAAAGTCATAAATTAAATATAAGGAGAATCTTTCTTGCTTACATTGAATAAAATAAATATAAATAGAATTAACTTACCTTGCAGCACTTTATGTATAAAAAATTATCACACAATGGCGAAAGTCATCACTTGTCAGCAAGACAGATTGTGATAAAAATCATCGTGATAAAAAATGTTGATTAAATTCCCTTTTTAAAGAATTTGACCCAAGCCCCTCTCAGCCCAGTTGATGTCCCTAACAATTTCTAAAAGTCCACTCCCTGCTGTTTGCTTCATTTTCTAAACTTATATACAGCAACAAATGAAATTCTAAATCTATTTTTCTATTGCAGGTAGGGAGTGAATCTGTAACATGCTCCAAAGTGCCTTGTATGGTATTTGTGTGGCAATTTGTTACTGGATTTACAAAATGAAGGCTATGATTTAACGTCAAATGATCAAACCTTTTCTTGTCCTAAATTTTTTAATGCCTTCCATTTTTTGGAAAAATCATAGTTCCAGGTTCTATCCATTCCTTTAAAATGTTGACTAGAATCTCACAAGATCTGTTGTGTACTGCTTCCCCTCTGAATTCGATTTGTCGACTTCTGCATAATATAGAATAACTTCAATGACAAATTGCCCCCAATCTGCAACTGTACCAGAAGATAAATAGAAATAAGCTTTGGTCTGTTTTGTTCTGGTTCCCATGATCAAATGATAAGTGAGACGAAAAATCTCATTTAATTTTTGTTTGCTGCAACTGAACCACAAGCCAAGATGTATGGTTTTAGTTGAACTATACAAGCCATGATGTATGGTTTTAGTTGAACCACATATCTTGTTATTCCTGGAATTTCTGCTAATGTATGATTAACCATCTAAAATAGAATTTTTCTTCTCGAACTTCATCAGAACATTACAATTGCAGTAAAAAAATTTTAATTTAATCAGATGAGTTTTTCTTGCAAAATCTAAAATTAGTTTCCTATCCCTACATATTTCATAAACAAAATCAATATTAAATACTCCTTTTTTTTTCTCCCCAAATGTGGCCTTTTTGCTAGAAAATAAAACAGGAACTGTTTCTGACAGAACTTTCTTGTACTTGGGATAAACACTGCAAATAGTCCCATGGTTAGAGGGAACCGGTTACAGTATTTAAAGTATATAAAATAACAAGGTTTTTAAAATTTACATTAATCTCTTTGTAAATTAATAATAATGTAAAAATTGATAGTCAGCCAAATCTATAACTGGAATAGTAAAAATGTATGTTAATAAATAACTAAATAATATTAATAAATGATATGGATAAAGGCACGTTAATAATAAAAGAATATATTTCCTAATAATGACAGAATTAAGTCAACCTAAGCAATAATTAAATAATTTTTCAGTAATTAAAAAGAAATATTAATAAGTAATATGAATAAGAAATAAGGTAATAATAATAAAAGAATTAAAATACAACCTAATAATGAAAGAATATTCAACCTAATCAATACTTAAAAATAAACTTTAATAAAAAAAAAAAATAAAAATAAAAATAAAATTAATAAATATTAAATAATTGATTAATTAATCAATATTAAATAAATATTCTTTATAAATATTAACAAATAATAGGAAATAAGGCAGCGAATTCTTGTCCGGAAATATTTATGTCTGAACAGTTGAAAATCCAAGATGAAAAGAAGGGTGTCCGAGAGAGAATTCCATAGCCCCCCCCCCCCCAAAAACTTTACTGCTCTGATTGGAAAATTCGCCATAAAACGAAAAACCCAGCGGAACCCCACCAGAAAACGGGGAATCAGGGTAGACAGAACCTAGTGCAGAATCGCCCGAAAAGGGCGCCAAAAAAAGTCCGTATATCGAACTTATGCCATAAAATACACTTAATATTGTTATTTATCCTACAATGAAAATGAATTTTAACCATTTAAAAAATATGTAAATTAAGCATATTTTTATCTACAAATTAAAAAAAATATAGAAATTAGTGTATCGTTTTAAATTTTAATGAAATTTTTATGAAAGGAAATGTGCCATGGGAAAAAAGGAGAATAATTTTTAGAAACTCAATTCAGTTTTCCTTTGTTATAAGTGTATTCTTTACTTACTGAATTACATATAAATTGTGTACTATTCTAAATACATGTAGAGAAATTTACTTGTTTGTGTAACTAGTGTATATTATAACATCAGAGTTACTTAACAGGAAATTTTCCAATTGATATTAAGATATATCTTTTGTGGAAAATATATATATATTTTTCCGTTATAGGAGTCATTTATTTGGATAGTGTACTTTTAAAAAAAAATTTCTTTGTGTTTATATGTAGCATTCTTTATAAATTCATAAAATAGTCCAGTTGAAGAGAACCTCATAATGCTATGCATGCAAACGTAACATGAATTAATCATCTTGAATGTTTGGAAATACATATCACACTTTTTTTTGTAGAAACTTTTTCTATAAGTTTATCCGTTTAAGGACAGTGTATATTATGTATATCAGTTCATTTGAAAGTTTGATTCATTTACCTTTGATGCTAAGGAATTTATTTTGCAACACTAAAAACTGCTTTTGTTAAATTGTCGAATCGGCCCACTGATCCGCCAAATTTTGAAAAATCGCTAATTTGGCGCGTTTTACGTGTTGTGCTTTGGAGCAGCAACCCTA
>BMAO01006276.1:0-63890 GCA_019973975.1 Trichonephila clavata | reverse complement strand
AATAAGCAATAGCCCTGTGTATGTGGAATATTTATTTCATTCATTAGAATGAAATAAATATTCACATACACAGGGCTATTGTTAAAATTAAAGCTAAAATTAAAGCTACGGATGGGTTAAAAGAGAGTCACAATCATAGACCTGGACCCCAGTTTCATTTCCTGCTGGCGTAGACCCTGGAGGTCCATATAGACTACTTGGGCAATCACTGATGTAGACTTTCTGTGCCCATAGAGTTGAATAAAACTGACAATAAATAAATAAATAAAGGTTATGTTATTGTCAATCATTTCGATCGCAGAAGATGAAAATTGGAGATAAGATATTGAGTTCGGCATCGAATTCACATCAGGTTTAGGGACTGAAAGGTCATCAATAAACTTTCGCATCGACCAGAGATTGTAAACTATAAAAATAATTATGAAAAGCGAGAAAATAAAAATTGCTAAAAAAACTAAAGCAAACTTGAGCAACTAATAAATTTTACATCAACACAGCTTAGTCTTCTTTTAAATCTCGCCCAGAAGTTATGGTCACGCACTGTGGCCGGCGTGCCATGAGTTCGAGCCTTCGTGCCACTGAAGTCTCGCCGTGTAGAGGGGCTTTATGCACGTTAAATCTTCGAGACTCAATGTCATTCTTTTGGCATGCTGGAAAATTTCAGTGAGAGGGTGGGGGGTGGGAATCAAAAGTATAGATTAAAAAATCACAGTACAGATTTTTGATGGTATGCATAAATAAAGTTTCAGAGAGAGAGAGATTTTTTGTTTTAAAATGCTTAAGAATTTCAGAGGTAAAAACAATCAATCTCTAAAAGTTATTAAAACTTTTGAATAATAATAAAATATAAAACAGTGCTAATTAAGTTAGATTTTCTTTTCTTTTTATACCCACATAACGTTGAAATTAAATGCTTTCTGTCAAAAAAAAAAATTACTTTACATTTCATTAAAAATGTAAACATCCATTGCCATGTTTTTATACCAAAATAAACAGTATACACATATGGGTGAGATGAAACTTTTTACAACTATATTCACACTTTCTACTCATTATTATAATAGGTCATCTCGTCTCCCCATCGCATGACTTCAGACATTTCCAATAAGATCGATCCGCCATTGGAGAATTCAAGTAACAGTAAAAAATCCAAAAAAATAACTTAATCATGACAACCAGCGATCAGGAACCTTTTGGGACAGACCCTCCCTCTTGTCATTCCCTGGAGAAAAAGAATGGATCTTTGTGTTGTGACTGGGTTCCCTTGGCAACCAAAATATAAGCACCCGTCTTGCATATGAGAGGACAGCATCGCAATATAACTCGCAGTAGTGGCATTAGGTCAGTTTTTTAATGGGTAAAGGTTCCCTTGGAAGTAAGAGGGTGGAGCTGATTTCCTGTAGTGCTACTTTTATCCTGCACCCGTGCCAGATATCACTTTTATAGGACCCTGGAACCAAGTTAAATCCTTTCATTATCTTCTGGTTGATATCTTGTAAAAACTTGTTAAAGTGGCTTCAAATTTATTTCCTGGGTATACTGCGATAGAGGGGGAGCGTTAAGAAGTGTAGGCAATAAATAAAAAAAAGAGTGTAAATATAGCGTGACTTGTTGTGGATGTCAATGTGAAGTTCAAAGCCTGTTGTATTGTTTGTGTTGCGTGGTATATCGCTAACCGCTGTGAGTGTTCCATTCATAAGTAATATTTATTTATGCTAATAATTTATGTTATGATCAGGAAAGTTAGTTATAAATTTTTTATTTGGAGAATTTTATCAGTAACGCTTGTCCATGCAAGATTTAAATTTTGTGATGCAAATTATATTAACAAATATTGCCTTTTGTTATTTTGTTCTATAGCTGGTGTTTGTACATTTACTTTTAAAAATATTTTGATTTTTTTTTTTTGGTTTAATTAAAAAAAAATTGAATTATTTTATATTTATCTTGTTATGACATTGTGTATACATGAAGCTAAGTTGGTGTCTTTTCAAAATTGTATTCTCTCATTTATCTCTGTGGTATAAGAATATTTGATGAATGTTGCAATAAACTAATTTAGAATACAACTTACAATATCCAAAATTTAAAAAAAAAACCAGTGAAATTATTTTTCTTAGAAATATTATTTAAACACGAATATAATAAAAGGTGCAAATACTTTTACTTTTTCTAAATTAAAAAATGCCGTTCTGCTTTTTTGAAAAATGCATGCACAGGGACGTCTTAAGGCATGGACTAACTGGTCAAGGCTCAGGGCCCTGTTCCTTCTTCACTAAATCTTTATAAGATTATGATAAAGATAATTTTAATGGTCAAATATTATTCCCGTACATATTCTCTGAAAAACAGAGAATTTCAAAATGCATGCTAACAGGTAAAAGTGGCCAACTGTATTATTATGTGAAGACCATTGTCTATATCTAGGCCTAGGTCTATACCATAAACTATCTTTCAACTAATTTAGTCAAAATACGACCATCGGTGGACCGGTTTGTGAGGTTGTAATTCGTACACCTTTATTTGTTTCAAATAACGAGTATTTGATAATACGTGCAATATATACTGTCTACTTTTATTAAAGATTACAGTTAGGGCCTACTTTTGCATAGGGGCCCAAGGCCTAACAAAATCTTAAGATTTTTCAAGGCCCATAGCCTCAAGAAGTCATAAGATGCCCCTGTACGTGCAGGCTTGATTGAATATATTTTTAACCTTATCTTTCTATTTGGTTGGGATTATCTGACTACTAGATTGCGGAAACAGAATCTTGTCCTAAGTTTATCAGTCTGGAGAGGACTGTTGCAATGAAATGATCCAGTTCTATCTGCAGTAGCATCAGGTGAGATTTCTTTTAAACTGCTATGCTTGTGTGAACTTTTCTTTTACCATCTTTTTGAAAGAAGTAAAGCTGTGTATCTTTTTTAGATCTTAAGTTTATATAAAAAAATTATTTTTAGTAAATGTTTTCTTGTTTATTTTTAATAATGTATGGTCAAATTAAACTTATCAATTTATTTTCAGCGTACTGAATGAACTAATAAATCTAATTATGAGAAAAAGTGACGACTTAAAATAATTTTTTTTTATACTGTTGTTATAATTTTGGGGATTGTCTTCAATTTGAATTTCAATTTTTAAATACTTTTAGAGATGATTACAGTTTTTGAAATTTAATAATTGATTCTTCTTAGTGATAAAAATTTTGCAGCGCATCTGCAATATTTTATTTTTGCGCGTTCATTCACTATTGTAACAGAGATAACAATTCAGTATTTATCACTTTATTGCGCAATATATATAAGGCTAAGGGTGCTTGCTAATAAATTATTGTTTAACCCTGCAGTCTTAGTTCCTATAATGGTAAGAGTTTCTATTAAATACTGACGTTATCATTTTTGAAATATTCTGTCTTGTTATATTTCTATTTTTCTTTTTTAGATACATAATTATATATATATATATTATCCCAACTCTTTTTTTACAAAGTTTTTTTTTACACGATTTTGAAATAACAAGGTACACGAATTTAAGGTATCCGAACACGTTCGGAGTACTTTTTAACAAAATAGCGTACAAAAACATTATAAATGCTCTTTTAGGACTCAATACTAATAAATGTTTCTATATATATTTAACTATCAAAATTTAAAACAAATTACCTGAATTTTACAAAAATCACAACTATAAGTGAAATTTTAGCTATTTTTTGAAAAACTTCAAAACAGTTAGAGAAAAAAGTAATAAACATATATTAGTAAATGTATTACTAAATCAAATTAGATGCATTTATCTAGAAAATGTACAAAATTTTTAATTTTTTATTAAAATTTGAAAATTTTAAAGCTGATTGAGTAAACATTATAAGAAATGTTACATTTTTTATGAGACCATTATTTAGATAACAAGCCATAACTCAAAAAGTATTCATACAATAAGAACTATTTTAGTACATTCTCTAGAAAAGCATAAATATCAGGTTCAAAAAGTTTTATAGAAATGCATTCGTAATATTTTGAGTTTTCAGAGTCACCTGATAGATTTTGAGCAATTTAAATGTCCACTTCTGGTAGATCAAAAACCCACTTTCGGTTTTTCTAAATTTATAAAATTGATTGTCACTTGGCCTCTAGGTAGTGTACAAACAACACAAAGTATGTTTCGTAAAGTCAAAATATAGCTCTATTCAATAAAATAAAAAACAAAAATATCTGTCTTGACTGTATTTGGTCATTTTCAACGAGTTCGGATACCTTAACGATTTTTTTTTTGCACAAATTTTTTGTTCTAGCACAAATTTTAAGAAAACTAATTGAGGGCATTTATAACGAACGAAATTCTTCATTTGAATCAAAAACGACAATTATACTAGACATATCTGCCACATCTATTGATGATATCATTTTTGATCCAGTTCGTAATAAGCGTGCACTCTTGTTATCAAGCACAAATAGTAGTTTCATTTATAATTTCACAATCTGAATTTTTTTCATTTTGTACGTACTTGTATGAAGCCCAGTGGCTGAATGGTAGCTTTCCGCGCCACAGGTGCGGGGTTCAAATCCCGGGCTGGGTAAGGTCAACTCAGCCTTTCATTCCTCCAGTGGGTCGATAAATGAGTACCAAGCTTGCTTGGGTAATATTAGGGGTTTCGCGTCAGACTGACCATTTGCTCATGCACCTCAGCGCCTGAGGTCACGGAATTGGGCACAGTAGGCCTTGGTTGTTTAATTTGTTTGTACATAAAGACTGAATTTTCGCAGTACACAAATTATAATTTTTTTTTTTTTTTTTTTTTTTTTGTAATAAAGAGGAATTGTTTTTGTTTTATTAATACTTAACATGGATTTCGTCATTACTTTTTTGCACTGTTTTTGGGGAAATACTTAAAAAATTTTCAAGTTACACGATTCTTTAAAATTGCGGAACATATCCTCAAATTTACCATATGCCTCATGTATTTTTTAAACACAATTTTTTTTTGCAAGGTTTTTCCAAGGATCGTATCTACCGTGTAAGAAAGGAGTTGGATGTTTATATACAAGGATGAGTCCGAAAATAAGTTACCCCTGTCGACTGTGGTCAGAGTTGTGTATGAATGTCAAAACATAGAATAAGACATTAAAAATAAGACATAACTTTATTTTTCCACATAAGTACCAAATTCATTGAGACATTTGTCATACGATTGATAAACTTCAGAAAGACCTCCAGGAAAAACTCAAGGCTTTGCATACCGAAGAAGCGTTTAACGGCTTGTTTTGACTTTAGCGTTGCTTCCAAAGAGCCTTCTGGCGAGATTCTTTTTCAAAGCCGGAAACAGAAGAAAGTCACTTGGACTCTATGGCGGATGGTGTTGGCGCTCCCAACCAAGAGTTGAAATTTGTTTTGCATTCTGATGCGGCGCTGACTATAATTTTACTTTAAACTAACATCTTAACAACTACCCAGGTTCGCTTATTTAACTTGATCCGCATCATGATAGTGGCTAATACTAATTAAATATTTGGAGACAACGCAACTAAAGACATTACTCGGATTAAATTTAAATTAAGTTTGTTTATTACAATTTAAAACACATTACGAAAGTAAGATTAACAATATTAAAATTGAAGAATGAAAACTATACAACAAGTAAAAAGAGTTTCACTTATCTGAAACGGAGGCGAGGTGATGGGAGGCTGGCATGGTCCCGGACGGTACACGAAGTTTCCTAAAATTTGGGGATCAAAATTTCATTATTGTCAGTGAAAAATCTGCCAAAAATTGTCTCGGCGCCTGTTTTTAAGTGAGGGCAAATTACCCCTTTCTGCATCCACGTGCCCCTCGGTCTCGCCTCGTCATTGGACAGGGACCAAGCGCAAAGTTACAAAAGTTAAGGTTTCTCCCAAATTTATAAGTCCATTCAACTTGCATGACCGTTGAAAACTCAGTGACAGCCCGCGCTGGACCCCCGGCTCAGGAATCCGACAACATCCTGTAAACAAGGGGAATACTCAAATTACATGTGTATTGGGGGCCATCTTCAAAACCGATCAGCTTCCAAGCTTCCCAGCCTCCAAGCCTCCCATCACATTGCTGTCGTTGAGTGTGGTCTCGTATCAACAGCAGAGCACCATATCTGAGAAGCCCAGGCCACTTTTTTCCGAAACCATCTGTTTGATCGCGATCGACCTCCACCCAATGGTGTATCGGTGTTTTGTACGTTCACGCGTCGTTCGCCCATAGCCGTTAAACGCTTCTTCCGTATGCAAAGCCCTGAGTTTTTTCATGGAGGGCTTTTTTGAAACTTATCCAGCGGTATGACAAATGTCTCAATGTACTTGGTACTTATGTGGAAAAATAAAATTAAGTCCTATTTTTAATGTCTCATTCTACGTTTTGACTTTCATACTTAACTCTGACAACAGCCGACAGGGGAAACTTCTTTTCCAACTCACCCTCATATATAAAAATGTGATAGTATTTATTTTCAGGAATAGGATTGCAAGTTTATTTATCTATATAACAGTTAACTTTTCAAACCCGTTTCTTTTTAACTCTGTTCAACAATATGTTTATTATTATCAATGTATAACTTCCTCCCTAAAGACCAAACGATTTTTTAATTTTTACTATAAAGAATACCCCTCGGGTCATATGTTAACGTGTTTTTGCTCTGTACCCTCCCCCGCCCCCATAAAAAGTGTCTACGCCATTGGCAAGAATTCAATGAACAGACGAAGTATTTACAGGCACTTGGTTATTTAAAGATGTCTTTAAGCCATAGTCTATGTGTAGTATTATTTCAGCTAACATACATCACTTTCCAAATTTCCATTTTTCTTTTAAGATAAAGACTTTGAGTACAGCAAACTATTTTTATACCCAACAATAGGAAAGAGAATCCCAAACTCGGAAAACTATTTCTGATAATACAAATGCCACATACGCACAAATTTAGTATTATATTCTGATTTCATCAACAAAATAGAAAAACTCACTCATTGAATCCAAGTAATTCTATCCTATTATCTAATATTAATAGGAAATGTATTGAAAACTCAAAATCCTTATGTTAGCATAGATTTGGTAGATGATATGCCAGATCTTATGTCCAATTTAGCGTAGTTCATAAAATAGTTTAACGTGTGTCATTTTTCAATTCCTATTATTAGTTCTCTTTCTCCCTATATACACTCATAGACAAAAAAATTAGCGCACCAAGAAATAATTGCGGTATTGTAACGAAATTTGGAATGAAGGTACATGTCGGAGAGATATGCAAATGATTAGAAATGCAGCGTGATTGCGCATTATGTATAGCAGGTAAAAGGCATTTGAGTGTGTTGAATCTTTTACAAAGGAATAGCTGAGGTATACATGCCATTTAGCCGTTTTCGAAGACAATATGAGCAGCTGTCGCTGTTTGAGAGAGGGAGAATCATCGGCATGATGGAAGCTGGGTGGTCATCCAGGCGAGTGGTTCGTCAATTAGGCCACTCTGATTGTGTTGTGAGATGTTAGGACCTCTGAATCCGAGAGATGTCATTTACACGAAGACTAGGCTCAGGACGCCCTCGACAGACCAGTCGTCGAGAAGACCACCACATCGTAAGAAATGCACGCATACAGCCAACTGCTTCATCAGCCGCCATTCAGGCACATGTAGCACCTTCACTCGGGGCCTCTGTGTCTTCTCGAACCATACGAAGGCATATGGCTGAATGACATTTGGGACCGCGGCGCTCCTTACGTGTACTGCCCTTGACGACCACCCATCGACGCCTCCGTTTGGAGTGGTGCCGCGTACGAGGAACTGGACTGCAGCGGAATGGAACCAGGTCGTCTTTAGCGACGAATCCAGATTCAATCTCAGCAATGATGACAATCGTGTTCGTGTGTGGAGACCCATGGTGAAGGCTCAATCCTGCCTTTGTTTTACAGCGACACACCACTCCCACAGCTAGTGTGATGTATGTGGTGCCATTGCCTACAATACACGGTCACCCCTAGAATTGATCCGTGGCACTATGACAGCCCAGCGGTATGTCCATGACATCTTGTAACCAATGTGTTGCAACTCATGCGACGGCTGTTCGGAGCCTTTTTCAACAAGACAATGCTCGGCCTCACACGGTAAGGATGTCACAAGACTGTCTCCTCACTGTTACTACCCTTCCTTGGTCTGTCCAATCCCCAGATTTGTCTCCAATCTAGCATATCTGAGATCATTTGGGATGGCGAGTTGGGCATCCCACGAGTTTGAACGAACTAGAGGCAAGGTTACAGCAAATATGGAACGAAATGTCTGAAGATATCATACAGAACTTGTATGCCTCAATGTCCGATCGTATCGCATCGTGCATTCACGATAGAGGGGGTTCAACCGGGTATTAAATCCTCTATTCTTTTGCCTTTTTCTCTGAAATAAATGATCTTTTTTCTTTGATTTTCTAATCATTTTCTTATATTAAAGTAGTCATTTCGTATGTAATTTCGTTTTATTTTGACGACTCCTTCTTGGTGCCCTAATTTTTATGTCCATGAGTGTGTATGTATATATATCTTTGCTAAATTTTCAACCGTTAATAAAATGCTTTCTATTCATCCATTCAAGTTCAAATGCATTTTTTTATAAACTTGTAGTGGATGATACTTGATGTTACTACAGTTTTTCAAATATTAATTCATTAATTATATTAAAAAGTAAATAAATAGTAACAAAAATAATAGTCCAACCGCATATACAAAAAGGAAAATCATTTGTGTTGTGTCCCTGTAGCGCAATGGATAGCTCGTTGAACTTCTAAACTAAAGGTCGTGGATTCGAACCCTACCTAGGATGGCATAATTTCTGAGAATTTGATTTATTTTCTACTATATTACTTTATTAGAATAATTAAATTTAATTAATGAATAAATTATAACAAACAAACAACAAACAAAATAGTCCAACACCCTATATAGAAAGGAAAATCGCTTTCTATTTTGTCCCTTAATATTATGATTCTATCATATGTATATACATATTTATATTAATTGTAACTATTTAATAAAAAGTTGTTGTTTTTTTTGTGTTGAATTAAGTAGAAATTGGCTTAATTTTTACAAGCTTTTATTTAACTTGCAATGCATGTAATTTGTTCGGGTGGAATCTTTCAACTCAATTTTGAAGCTGATATCTTCAACCGATTGAGCTGAAATTTTGTATACACGTTTAGCTTGGATGACAATGCATGTTTTGACTATTTATATTCCGCTATTGCAATTAGTTAAAAAGATATTAATTAAAAACGTAAAAAAACCTGTTTTTGGCGCCAACACTGATTTGTTTGCATTGTTGTAACAATGTTATTGTTACAACAATGACAAAAGTTGGCGTCGAAAATCGGTTTTCAGCCAAACTGGAATTTCATGACTTGCTGTATCGACTGTATTAATTAACTTTGTTTAAAATAAATTAAAAGTAAAAAAAAAACCCTTTTTTTAAAACAAATTTTTTTAAATGCGCTAAAAGGTTTAAAATAAACCCAATAGCTTCATTTTTTCCGTTGCTTAAAGAATTCTTATTCAAATAAAAATGGACGTACCTTCTTTTACAATCAGTTCTTGGCCTTTGGGTCTTTTATTTAACTTGCAATGTATGAATGTATGTACATAATTTATTTGGGGAATCTTGCAACTCAATTTTGAAGCTGATATCTTCAACCGATTGAGCTGAAATTTTGTATACACATTTAGTTTGGATAACAATGCATGTTTTAACTATTTATATTCCGATATTGCAATTAGTTAAAAAGATATTAATTAAAACCGCATAATTGTTTTATCCCTGTGGGCTGTTTATTCCGCTGTGCTCGGCGACGCAAAATGAAGAACGAGATGAGGGGAATTTTTTTTGGAGTTTTGACGTTTTTAAAACAGATATCTAATTTTATCTATGAAACTCAGACAAAAATAATTACAGAATCGGAAAGATCATTTATTTTGCCACGATATGGTATAATGTTTTTTATAAAATAATATTTGTATTTTTTAAGATTTTTTTTTAATGAGTCAAAATCGATGTGTTTTTATAAAAATGGTGTCTAAATTGTTGCGCATGAATTTTTTTTTTGTTTATATGAATCGACATTCCGTACTGAAACATCTCATGCCTTGCTCTTTTAGAATCAGTCATTTAAAAAATAAAACGCCAAAAACTTTTTTTTATAATTTTTCAAAAGATACTCAAAATTGTAATTAAACATTTTATAACTTCGTCATTTATGAAGATAATCTCACGAAGCTTTTTTTTCGTGTGTAGAACAATATTATCCGAGATCTGTACAAAGATTGAAAATATTGCTTAAAAAATACGGATTTTAAAAAAAATTGTGTTTTTCGTCACCCTTTTTGCGAGAATTGATTCAGCTAAAGTTTAACTAAAGTCTTTTTGCAAGACTGTTCGAAATTAACCGGCAAAAACGACCTAGCAACAATGATGCGTTGAATGAGATGAACAGACTGAGAAACCTGTCCAGCGATAAATAAAAAGTAAAAAATAAATTAAAAGTAAAAAGTCCTTTTTAAAAACAAGTTTTTATGTAAATGCGCTGAAAAGAATAAAATAAACTTTTTCTTTAAAAACTTTTTTTACTATCAACTTCTAACGTTATTACACAATTTATTTGATATAAAAGGTTGTAGGGAGATTTACCTGTGTAAATAAATAAGTTAATTAAATAACTTGATCTGATAGATTTTAATTTTTAAAATTTTCAAAATAAGTAAATACAAGTACTTTAATCTCGCGACGAGCTTTTATATCATATAAATTGTGTAATGACGTTATAAGTTGATAGTAAAAAAGTTTTAAAGGAAAAGTTTATTTTATTCTTTTTAGCCCTTTTAAATAAAAGCTTGTTTTTAAAAAGGTTTTTTTTTTTTTTTTTTACTTTTAATTTATATATTCATATTTTGGTGTAACTGTATTTTATTTTATATATTATATATAGTCCAATTATACTTTGCAGTACTTTGCAACCATATACCGTTATTACTCAGCATTGTAGCATCCTGTTATTCAGTTACAAAGTTTTATCTTTACGAAACCTCAGACTAACGAATAACCAAAACTTAAATAATAACAGAATAATCTTTGTACTTGCTTTCATTATTTATCAGTCTTTCTGAATGCTTGTTCTTAGTTTTAAATTAAATTCTGCCAAAAGGTCGCATTTTTTTCTGAGATGCATTCCTTTTTTTTCTGAATTTTTGTATTAGAAAATATATTTTTTTACAAATAAAACTTAGTTTTATTTTGTTGCTTTTTATCATTCATTGACTTTTGTAGATCATTAAGCATTGCGATAAAGGCTTTACAGAGGTTAAATTTTTCCTGTTACTACTACTACAGTGAAAATGTGAGTGAAATCGTTTATACAATATACTTGTTTTGAAATTCTACATTTTCGAAATAACAGTATATTTCCATTGTTTCCAAGGGTCGAAATTGATTTATAAAGAAATCCATTTTTGAAACATTTTAACAAAAATATTCCTTTTGGCAATCATTACATAAAGAGCTGTAATTAAAACCTGAAAATTATTTTTATTGCATTAAAAAACTTCTTTCTTTAAAAAAAAGAAAGAAGAGCATTTTTCTTCAGTATCCAATAAAACAATATTGATTGTTAAAAATGATTTCTGAGAATTCACCGTTGAAAAGTTTATACGTATATGTATTTGTATATGGAAATGTGTGCGTAATTTTCTAATAAAAATTAGCTTATGTCATAACTCTCACTTCTATAATTTTTTCTCTAATTACTTTTCGAATCTCCCCTCTCCTGAAGAGATGTGCAATTTTGAACACAAATAGGATAAATTAACAAAATGTTTCTTTTAAGATTATAATGGACAATTACATTTAGCATTATATTATTTAGCACACTTATTTAGCACAAAAGCAAATGGCAATGATTTATCACTTGCAAAATAAAGTCTTCAGCAAGAATTTTATTCTAAAATGGATGGAATATAACAAATTTTTTAAAATAAATATTTAATTACTCGGAGAAATTACTGTATATGCTATGCTTAACAGTCAATAAATATACTCTTAACAAGATAGGGGCAGTTTTATTGAATTTATTTATTATGCTGACATTTATTAGCTGCAAGCACATTTAATTTTAGAAATAGTTAAATAAGACAAATGCACCCTTGTCTAACTATCATGCAGGCCGCAAAAAGAACCTCTTTGGTCTTCTATTAGCCCACCCCTGTTCTAAGGTATATAAAAAATCAATATGGAAATGCTTTTTTAAAATTTTTGATGAAATAGTGTTTGTAAAAAAAAGTTCCTACTAATGAAGAGCAGGACGAATATGCGTCCCTCCTCTTAAAACTCTTTAGTACCCAAATATCCCTCTCTTCGTTGTTTAATATCTAGTGCATATGAATCATGTACAATCTCTGACAATAACGTTCGGGGAATAGTCCTATAACATCAACGTAGATGAAATATTAACGAAAGTTGCCTTATGTCCTTCGAACTAGTCACCTCTCATAACTATGGCCCCCTGAGATCTGATTTTCATGTCCTGGAAACTTTGCAATAAGTCTTCTTTTGAGATGGAGAACAAAAGCCTCGTCACGTTTTCGTTGGAAGTCAGAAATATCGTCAAATCTCTCTCCTTTCAAAGCGAGTTTGAGTCGTGGAAATAGGAAGAAGTTTGGAGGATTGAGATCTGGTGAGAGTGGGGGATGTTTAACTTCCACCCATCCCCTCCTTTTTATTTGCTAGAAATTGTTTGACGGTATTGGCTGTGTGAGGGCGAATATTGTCGTTTTCAATGTACCATGAACCTTGTGCGTACTGAGGTCGTATCCTGCGTAAACGTTTTATGAAACGGGTCAAAATTTCAATGTACCTTGCAGTATTCATCGTTCAGCTAACATGCGCACAGTTAATCGATGATCTTTTGTGATTAATTTACTCACTTTCTCAATGTTTTCGTCACTGACGGAGGTCGCCGGTCTTTCGCTACGGGGTTGTCAGAAACACTTTCCGGGCTTTCTCGAAAACGACGAATCTCTGGTACACGCACTTCAAGGACAGTGATTGATCATCATAAATATGTAAGAACGTCAAATAAGTTTCTGTCGGTGTCTTACCAAGCTTAAAACAAAACTTTAAATTGATCTTTTGTTCATTCATTTCCCTGTTCTCAGTTAAGAACAAACGCACTAAACAAGCCCTTTGTAAAACAAGTCCTACACAGCACACAAACGACGCTCAACTGAACAACAGTGGCGGAAGATGGTCAACACCTGCCACTACGCATGTGCAACGTTTTGTTTTGCCAGTGTTGCCTGATTGGCAGTTCTGACTTGATTCACCGAACTTTATTGTCAGAGATCGTATTACAAACTTATACTCATTAAAAAAAGTTTATTTTTGTTGATATTTTATTCTGATTTTGCTACCAAAAAGAAATTATTTATTATATTATGTTAAAGAAACCCTATATTTTTCTTATACTTGCAATATTTTGTTTTCTCAATACAAAATGTTAATTCTATAAGAAATAATATTTTTAAAGCACAATATGATTTAATTAGAAAATATTTCAGTTATATTTTGCAACAAAATATCTCATGACATCTATTCTTTTTCCCCACTCACACAGAAACGACCTATACAACATGTGGATCAAAGTATTATCGCTTCTTTTCGTGACACCCTTGACAATGACATTGGAAGGCACTAGCGCACCACCCACCAGTTGCAGCAATGATTCACTTGCACCTCTTCCACAACTTATGGCTCATCGCAAAAGGGGTACTCAAAATTCTGTGCATATAATTGGTCTGTTCGATGTCCACGAAGGGGAAAATTGTCATGTGCTGAGGCCAGGTGGAATGGAACAAGTGATGATGACTATAGGAGTTCTAGAAAATCAATTGATGGCATCGGAGGCGAATGTATCTGATATAGGTATTGTTAAACTGAATACTATTTTGATACATATAGAAAACTACTGATAAGTTGAATCAAAAGTGATCAAGCTTATAAAATTCGAGATTTTTGGGAAACTTTTAATAAGGGACGTCTTAAGGCCCGGGACAACTGGGCCCGGGCCCAGAACCTCCCCCTCGAAGGTGGCCTTGTTTATTTCTCGACTCTCTCTTATAATAAGATCATGATCCGGATAATTTTAATGGTCCAATATTATTCCCGTACATATTTTTTTTTACAAACAGGGAATTTCAAACTGCATGTCAGTTGGCAAAAATGGCAAGACTGTATTATTATGGAATGATCGTCGTCCAAGTCTAGACCTAGGCCTAGCCAATCATTCAGTTGAAATGCGGCCATCGGTCAAGCTGGTACCTAAGTTTATACCTAGGTTTTTGAGATTGTGAGTCAAGCACATTTATTGGTTTCAAATTAACGTTTGAATTTAATATTTGACAATGCATGCTATATACCAGGGGTGGGCAGACTTTTTAAGGGTACGAGCTACTTTTAATTTTTTCAAGGAGTTGCGGTCCACCCAGGGTCAGTGGAGCACACAAGGGCGAGGGAGGGGTCCACGGGTCCGGACCTTCCCTCATAACCCTTCATTTTTTCCCCGATTCATTATAGTCGCATGTATATATTTTACGTAAAATGTAATTATGTATTTGATATTAGTAATTTTTTTATGTATTAAAGTTAATTATTTATTCAGTAATTTATTTTTTGCTGTTTTTATTGTTCCCGACAATCGACAAAATAAAAAAAAATATGTTTGGCTGCTTATTGGGGTATGATACCCAGAATGGTAGAATTTCCACCCTCGACCCCCTTCCCTTTAAAAATTCTTGTGTACTCTACTGCCCTATATCGTAGGTGGGGTGAAGTAAGGGAAAGGTTATTATTATAGCTGAATAATAAGTACGGAATATGTACTAACCTACAGAACTAAAATTTTAAAAAAAACGACAACTTTAAAGCCGCGCTTAAAGCAAAACGCAATAATAATATCCCCAAATATTATTATATCAAATGATACATTTATTATGAAACAATTCAAAATACATTAAAAAAAAATATTTCTATCTAAAGTTAGTTTTTATTGTTATAGTCAGTAGAAGGCTTAGTCAGCGTACTGTCAGCCAGTCTTGAATTTTCCGTATATAATTACTAGCTGGTAAAATTTTTAGGCGATCACCCCAGAATGTCTTGACGGTCCACCGGTAGATCGCGATCGAGGTAATGCCCACCCCGGCTATATACTGTCTACTTTTTAAGATTTCAGGTAGGGCGTACTTTTGCATAGGGGCCCAAGGCCTCAAAAAATCTTAAGATTTCTCTGGGATCAGGGCCTCAAAGAGTCTTAAGACGTCCCTGCACTTAATCCCGATAATTGTTAAAATTTCATTTTTAAAAGAACTGAAGACACTTGTTGTGTAGTTTTTTTAGTAACTTCATCTGATAAACATTCATAAGTTGACACCATTTGATATTGAATACTAAAACACTTTCAACGACGCAGACAACCAATGTAAGTAAGTCTTATCAAATTTCAAACCAATCCGCTTAGGGAAATAGGGTATTAACTTTTATAATACGAAGGCGATTATGCTAAAAAACTAAATTAACATTTTCATGAGTGAATTCCACGGTTTCCCAAAAACTTCGAAATTAAGCACAAAATATGTATTAAATCCGGGTGATACGGATTATTATTTTATAAATCCAGGTCTACAAAAAAAAAGCGGTTATTTTAAAATTTAACGTAAGCTAAATACTTCGAAGTACGATTTTTTTTTTTCGTTATCTTGCAAGAGTTTATAAGAAATATTAATTTTTATGAAAGAAATCTTCGAAATAAAAAGCTGAATACTATCTACGAAGTTTTCTTCATAGGAGTTTTCTTTAATTATATACGGGTGCCAAAAGTTCGTTTAAACTTTAAAAATTCATTTAAAAAAAGGAATAAATTATGATAAGGAAGTAACTAAAACTAGTTTACTAAAAAACGACAAGGAAATCTGATTTTTTTAACATCAAAAATATTTTTAGTCGTGCCCGCGTTAAATCAAAGACGTAAGTCATGTGTAATAAGTTTCATACAGAATGGCCCACCTCCGTACCATGCCAATGCAGTAAATTGACTCCGATTGACTACCTTTGGTGAGGACATTGCGATTGGTCGAGATTGAAGGATCGCATGGCCGCAGTTGTGTCAGGTGAGTGAGTGAATATTAACACCACCCTATTCAGCTACACGAGGGCTTTTGGCGACGTACCTCGTCATTTTGAATCATGGTCAAGTGACGAGAGCTACACCTGAGTTCTGTGGCATTCCCTCTCCTAATTTCTACATCACACCAACGGGAGGATGTTTGAGCTTCGACAGATTTAATATGCAATGCCCAATGCCACCCACACGGCGGATCTTCAACGGTTCTGGGCTCGAACACATGACACGCTGGCCATGAATCCGTTACCTTGACCACTAGACTACCGAGGCCACTTAGTTGTGTCGGACAATGTTTTGGAGGTATGTTGAACAGTTGTTATTGGAAAAATAAATGAATGGAGCGTATTTTGGTCCGGTTCATTGTGTTTCAAATTGTCAGCGCCTCTACAAGTAATATTTTAAACAAAAAAAATTTTTTTTTGGCACTAAGAAAATCTAACTTTTTTGTGATCCTTTTCTTGCAACCGCACTTTTTCATCATCATTTCTTCCTTTTGTTTATGAATTTGAAAAGTTTAAACGAACTTTTGGCCACTTTCTATATCAATGCCATTATACAGTGTTCTATTTAGAGGTTTAATATTTAAGGTATCCGACTACTTTCGGAACTGTTATTTTGCAAAAACGTATAAATGGATAATTTTTATGATATTTAGTGTCATTTAGATATCTTTTAAAATTCTTTGAAACGCACTGAAGTATTCAATTTTCAGGGTTTGATGTATATGACACTTGTACCAGCCACTCGGTTGCTCTTATTCATTTAGTGGACGCATTGCGAAAAGTGGACCAGCATGTATCAGATTGCAGTGCAAGACCTTACGTGGGTAATTATGAGAATCAATTAAAAATGAAAACCAAAGTATTCAATGTGTAAAAGCATGTAAGTAAAAAAAATGGGATTATTAAAATAGAGAAAACTATTTCTTTTTATCTTTATGATTGAAGGTATCATTGGCCCTATGAATCCCCAAATACAACTAGATATAGGAAATTTCTTGTCAACATCTGATGCATCCTACTTTCCTCTCCAATTAACCTCTTTACGTGATGAAATCAAGGTTTGTTAAGGTTGAATAATTTTTCAGCTTTTCTAATAATTCATCTTAATTTCCCCTTAATTTCTCTTAATCTTCTTTCTAATATTGGTAATTTACCTTTTGCACTTTTGTTTTTAATTCTAAGCACTGTTGCATGTTCTCTATTCCGCTGTTAAGGAAATTGACGCTTTAACATTGTAAACATTTTAGTCTTTAGAAGCATTCCTTCCGGTATTTATCAATCAACTGAATTGAAAAATAAATTAAAAATATTCATCGATTATGAATTTTAAAAAAAGTTCTCAGAAGAATTACTAAAAATCTGTCTAAACTCTGTCTTATAACAAAAATTCGTATAAATATAGTCGATAGAAATAAACTTTAATTGATTTTGCTTATTTATTTATTTATCATCAAACTACCTCTGTTTTTTCGCTTACCTATCAATTTGCAAAGCTTTTTTGCTCTTTAATCTGAATTGTAATCAAAATTAAAGATATTCATACACAAAAATATGGCTTACTTCTGAAAATTCATTTTTAAAAGGCAATGTCTGCAGTCTTGCTGGACCTCAGATGGCAATCCGTTGCTGTGTTTTCTGCAACAAAATCTCTGGAAGACGAATTTCGACTGGAAGCAGACAAACGAAATATATGTATCGCCTTTTCCTTTATTTTGTCTTTGGATACAAGGTACTACGAAAATTAAATTATTAACATGATAATAAATGCTTAACTGATTCTTTTCTTCAGAATCCACCTCATAAAAAAGAAATATTTGGAGCATTTTTTAAAAGTACGCTTCTATGAATGTAAAAATCGTCTATTTAATAAGATAAAGAAATACTATGTGGATTTATGTCTCTTCCATTTTTTTTAAGAAAAAAATTGATATAATATAAAAGTAAAATACAGAGGCTTCACACACTCACTGAATGCCACATTAAATTACAATGATTAAAATTGCCATCCTTTTCTTCTAACACCCAATTTCTTTTACAAAATACGGGTATTTTAACAAAATATCGAATATATCTTTCATTTTTTTTTCTAATTACATCTTCAAGATGAAAAAATCATTCTTTTCCCCATATTTTCTTTTGGTAAAAGAATTGTTTTTATTCTATTTTTTTCTATATCTGAAATGATTTGTTGTACGATGAAGTTTCTGGCTTCGCTGGTTATCAGGAACTCAATTATTAGGTTTCAGGTTGATTTAGCTGGTACGGCTTGGTGCTTAAGGTATCTGATAACGTTCGGAACCGTGATTTTACAAAAACGAATAAATGAGCCATTTTTTTTTATTTATATTTAATGTCACCTGAATTAGAAAATACATATAAAGTTGTTTTAAGGTATCCGACTACTTGCGACAACTTTTTCAAAAAAAAAAAAAAAAAATGGAGGTATGGGGATTTTTGTGTGGTTTTTAGATTTGTTTAGCAGATTTAAAGAAAAATATGCTAAAATTAAGAAGAGAAAAATAAATTATTTGTATTAAAATGGGAAAATTGGTAAAAATTTACAAAAAATAACATAAACGGGGGCTCATTCTGTACCAAAAGTTTATAAACAAATATTCAGTTTTTCAATTCTGATGTGTTGCTATGTTATTCATTTTTGAAATGAACTACAGGATAAGAGATATTTTAATTTTTACAAAATCTAGAGCTCTTTATCTTAGTTATTATACGAAATTGCTTTAAAAAAAACTGTGATTATATTTACATAAGGGACTGTAAATTTTGTAATAAAAAACAATGATTGAGAAATCTGAAGATTAAAACACTTCTACTATATTATACAGAACACACACAAAAAATTTCAGTTAATTATTTTCAAAACTTTTTGAGCAATAGTTGTCCCCGTCTGATCATTTTCGAAAAAACACATTTCGAGTAAAACGCATTTTAAGGTAGGACATCGTGCTTAAATTAATGACATCTGCATTTACTAAAACACTTGTAGTTTTTGTTCTAGTGAACGGAAAACAATAAACTTGATATTTTTATAAAGCTAATAAGATGGTCTATAAAATAAAATCATAAAAATATTTGTCAATTTTTGGTAAAAATTCACAATTGTAGGGTAGTTGAATACCTTAAGAATGTTATCACAATAAAAAGTAATTTAAATGCAATTTTTTGGTAAAAACATAATAGGAAATAATTTAAAAATATTTTTGTGGAAAATGTTTTTGTAATATATGTTTTGTCGATATATAAACAAGACTTCTGTACAGAGACTGTGTGTGTGAGCTAGGATTTTTGAAACATATAATTTAGAAGAGGATTTATTCACACATATTTTAATACATCATAGTAAAGAAATTTTAATAAAGAAACAATGGTTGGTTATTTCCATTGATGGTAACCTTCAAATGCGAAAAAAGTTCTTTTTCTGGCTCCGTAGAAAAGTTTTAGCTATATATAGGCATAATATTATTATATTTCAGAAGTATTTTTCATAGAAGGAGAATATTTTGAAAATTTGTCATTCTTTTTCGTTTTTTACCAAATAGTTACATTTACATAATTTATTATTATGAAAATATTTACGAAACAATTTTATATTTATGTAATAATTCAGTTGACTTTATAAAAAATATCAAAAAATTATTCATTTATACTATTTATCAGGCACCGTATCAATGATACGGGGCCTCAAAATGCGCAAGTCACAAAATATTAAGGGGTCCCAAAAGAGAGCCCCTAATGAGTTTTGATACCGGGCCCACTCAAGACTAGCGACGCCAGTGCTATTATACCCTTTTTTAAATTTAAATTCCGAATACTGATCTAAAAAACGTTCTTAATTTTAAAACACATTATCTGTGAATTTCGTTATTGATTTTAAATTAATATTTTATCCCTTCCCTCTTTTTTTAAGGATTGATCCTCTACTTCGGCTGCAATTCCAAGAAATATCATCGAAAGGAATCCAAGTGGCAGTAGTACTTGGATCTCATATAGATCTACGAAAGCTGTATGAAATCGCCATTGTAACTAACACCTCCATTCAATACTGGCTGTTAGCTGGCCTAGATACTAAAGATTCGCTGTTATCAATCCTATTTGGACCTGAGCATCCAGTTATTTTATTCCGGAAACCAGTCTCAAAAGTTCCAAGTATCGATCGAAGCACAGTCGAAGCTTATGAGTTTGGAATTAAGATCAATAGTCTCAATTTGGTGCAAAGCTACATCGAGTACATAAATGGCTGCATCAACAACTCGAGCAAAAGCGACGTGAATGAGATTCGGTGTCAGAATCATCGCTTCAGAACTCAGAATCCTCAGTGGAGCATCATTGAAGAGACTGTGACGAAGCTATTGGGCGATGTAAGACAAGGTGAGTTGTAAGTCTATTTTCAAGTTAATGAAAAGAAGTGAAATAATTTGTTATATCATTCTGAGGGAAAGTATTAAATAACATTCGATTGTTCGTTATTTTTCGCATCCCCTCAAATTTGATTAAAAGGGGGGGGGGATGGAAACACAGCAGACAGACATTTTAGTTTATTCTAGACAGGAATAGAACGTCACGCATCATAGCTATGATGATCTAAATAAAATCCGTATGTACGAAACATGATATATGAAGCCCACTAAAGTATCAGGTACCGTGTCTGTCTACGATTGTTTTCACAAAATGTTGACGAATAGAATTTAAACTCGGGATATTTTTTTTAAAAATATTTACGTTGTTTTTGACTTTATTGTCCTATAAAGACCAGTATATTTTTTGTCACACTCTTTACTTGTGTCTCAATCTCATTTAAAGCGTGTTCAATATTTCGTTTCATATACTGTAACACTACTAAATCGGTTTTTCGTATTACATGTTAATTGAATGTTTCGGAATTTTAAAAAAAAATGTAGGTGTATGAACAGATGCATAGTTAGGCGTCACAAATTTATATTAAAATTGGGACATTTGGGACAAATATGTTCCATGTCTAGGTTTAAGGTACTTCATATTACTCGAAGACTACTACTACTACTTTAAACTATTGTCAAGAATATGACGAACTTCAAGCAATATTTCCAAAAAGATATCAGTTTTAGTATAATTTAGTAAACTATTATTTTTGAAACATAAATTTAATAAAATAATCGTAATAATTTGATAGTATAGTTAAGATAATCATAATTAAAATAAATATTTAAATTAGATTACAGGCAATTATTTTAAGACATAATTGTATAAATAAAGATGTATACAATGTTGGTGTGTAATGCTCAGTTTTCATTCCTTTTATTATGCTTGAAAAGTTCTATTATTTTGAATTAAAAACTCTTTGTTTTGCAGCATTTTTTTTTCGTTTCAGTGCTTTATTTTTCTCAGTTTTTCTATCTCTTTGATTTGTTTTAATGGCGAATACATCGCATTATAACCAGACGAAGACTACTTCCAGATTTCTTTCTTTTCTTTTTTTAAAATTTTGTGTGACATTTAATATTAGATATCTTTTTTTATATTTTAGAGGGGACTGGGTAACCAAGATATATTTATTATTCATTTTTATTCAATTTTTATACTTTCATTTTATTTCAAATAAAATATATTGTAACACAAAAAATTCTGCATATGAAAATAAAATAAACTTCATAAATGGTATAGTATGAATAATAATGAAAAAAAATAAAGAACACAATGCCTTTTCAGTGATGTAATAAGAGTAGGATTTAGTGCACACCAGAGTAGGCACCCTCTTAACAAGATATTTTTAATTTTTAGATTACGTTTTTATGCTTTCTTCTACGTTTTTTTAAATGTAACCCCTCCCATAAAAGTAGTCTTTGTAAGTCACTGAAGTGGCATCTATTTTAAACGTAATGATTAAATTAGGTGCCTTACGCAAGATTGGCGCGGTCATGCTATCTGGTACAATTACCGTATTTGCTCGAATCTAAACCACCACCAATTCTAAGCTGCAACCCCAATTCTCAAAACGTTTTTGTGAAAAAATTTTGTCATCGATTCTAAGCCGCACTCCCAATTCTCTATTCGTTTTGAGCGGAAAAAAACTATGTATAGGTTTTATTAATATCCAATTCTTTAGAAGAAATTTTTAAGAAAATTCATGAGAAATAATAAGAAGTGAATAATTAATTTATTTGAAAAGTATTAAAAGCTTTCAAATACATATATGAGCCTGTAATTACTCCAACGTCAGGATAATGTTTCTAAAATGATTTTTCACTACCAATGTCACAGCTGACTTTGGAATTGGTGCTGTCGTTGCCATTTTCCCACACGATGTCGGCATCCGTGGCATCCAATACATTTGAAATGTAACATTTTTTTAAAAATAATGTATCATAGAAGAATGTAAAAGAATTATTAAAGATTTTTGAACATTTACAAGCAAAAACTATAACATTTTGTTTACGCCATCGACGAATATTTGTTTCATCCTTATCAAATTTCAGTGGCCGCTACTCTGTTTCCGGTTTTTTTTCTGTATATAAAATTGCCTCCTTCTTCATACTTGAGTCATAGTGAACTTGTTTTGTGCTGTTACAGATATCCTTGATGTTTAGATAATTAAAAGAAAACGTATACAAAAAAAAATTCCGGAATACGAGTAGACAACGACGTTTCGGATAGACTAAATAATGTAGATAAACTGTGTAATAGGATAAGTCATCCAAGTAAATGGCCAGAATGAGCGATTACATTTTTCCTTTTGTTAGGGATGGAAACTCAATTTTTCACACCCAACAAATGTTTTGCCTTCGATTCTAAGCCGCACCCTATTTTCAGTAGCATTAATACTGGAAAAAAGGTGCGGCATGTATTCGAGTAAATACGGTAGCTATGACATAAGGTACTTTAAAATTCAAAACATGTTGCTACATATGCTCAACGTACCCAAAATAATTCTCATTGCTTTTAAAAGCAACTTCTTAATATCAAGAGTAAAAATTTTCATGGGAAAATGTTTTATTTAAATGGTATTTTATTAATGTAAATAAATACATAAAAGTATAATTTTTTTGGTAAAATTTTTACATAATATTAATATTTAACAGTAAGAATGTTTGAAAATTTATTAATATTTTTTTTTTCAGCCGGATACTTAAACAATATCACAGATATGAACAGGACATTGGATGTGAATAACGAACAAAATCAGACGTCAGATGAGGTAGAAATTTGGACTTTTCAACATGCCATTGGAAAGTTTTCAAAACACAAAGAACTCCAGGTGATACCTCTGCAATTATTTCTCTCATAGTTTTTTGTTCATATAGCACAAAAATTTTAATTCATACTTGTGTTTAATGCATGTAAAGGGAAGCTTTAATTTTTTTTTAAAAATTCAGTTGTTAAGGAATCGAACTTTCAGCGAAAAATGTAAACTAGACGAATGTTACACATCACTTATTTTTCGTGCCTAATTTGTTTTTCTGGGTTCATACTGATTATGCATGTAATGAATATAGCAATAACTAATCAAAAGCGATTCATATATTGAGGTCTAGCGTTCAGAGTGAACCTAGATTTAAAAATAATTTCGAAACAAGTTTGAAAAATAAAATAACTTATCGAATAATTGTCGTTTTTACCGGATTTTCCGGACTATAACGCGCCTTCTTATCAATAAGTAAAATCTAATTTTGCGTGTGCGCCAAAATGATACCTATAAAACTAAAGAAAAGTTGTGCTAAAAAAATTAGATTTCTACATCTATATCTAAGCTACATGTATCTGTTGTTGTTTCTGCTTATGCCACCTAATCAACAGTAACATCAGATCAAGGTCCACGAAATTCATCATGGCTAAGTGCTAGGTTTTTACGCCTGACGTTAGCCTAAGCTTTGAGCACCATGCAGGTGACATACGATTTGGCTCGGTTCTTACACGATAGATGGTGACACCACCTATTTCCACCTCCATAATTTAGGCATGGAACTGGAGGGGAGAAAAATATTTTCCAGCCCCCTGCACTCTTGTTTTCAGCTGCGACCACCCACAAGACTTTCGGACCCACTGATTTAACGAGCACGTACTCCGTGTGTACTCAGAGGGTATTTGGGGGCATCGGACATCGAACCCAGGCTTTCCGATCTGGAGACCGATGATCTAACCATTAGGCTACCCACGGCCCATATGTATCAAAATTATGTTTATTCAAAAGAAATTATGTACTTTGTGAACTTTTATTATTGGATAAAATGAAAAATTCGTCATAGTCGTCTTTTATTATATCTTCATGCACGCCATTTAATTCAATTTCCTTTATTCATCATCACTGTTACTCTGATCCATAAATAAAAATTCATCTTCCGTTCCATCTAGATCAGAGGTTCCCAAAAAATTTTGTCTCATGGACCCCTTGCCATATTTTTCGGTTTGGGGTAAGCCCCTGCTTACCTAATATTGAATTTTTACATATTTATAAACTTTACTGTCTTTTTGACAGCTAATGTAGAGCTACTTAAATTAAAAGAATTAAGTTTCTAACTATAGTGCGGTATAATGTTTTTAAAACTTAAAAAGCACATGTTAATTAATTAGATTAAAATTTAATTAATACATAAAATAACTGAACAGCAAATAAATACTTTTAATGGGAGGGATGAATCTGGTGCTTCAGTAACAAATTTTTAACATTTGGTATTAGAGAGGAGTCTTGGCAGGTTTAACCCTAAATCTCCTTTGTTAGTAGCGACCAGTTATTGCACATATATATTTTCAGGATTCTCTATAAAAAAAGGTGCACCTTATACAGCGAATATACCTAAAACTGAAAAAATGCAGTTTAAAAGCATGGATGATCGTAAAATGACGGAATATGCTTCAAAATGGGGAAAATATAATGTACAGATTTTCTTATCTTGCGAGTTATCCTATCTAGACAATAATTTTTCAATATCAATATTTTTATTTAAAGTACGTAATAAAAATTTAGTACCGAGCTTTACGAAGAATTATTGGTTCTGCTTAATTCTGCTTTATTAAATGAAAAAACAGATAATTGCAATAAATTTTTAGCAATTATTAAAGTTTTCATTAAAATAAGGAAAATAGTATATATATGTACCTTCTTTACAGCATCTAGATTTATGTCAATTATCAACAGTTAATGCATGCTTAAAGGGACGGATGACTATAGCACAATTATTGTTATAAGTCTAAAAATAAATTTCAGTAAATAGTTAAAGGAAGACAACAAAAAAAATTAATGTAAGGACTAAATTTAAACAACATTTCACTATGAAAATAGTTTTAATTTTACTGAAATACTGAAAATTGTGTGCAAAACATTATCTAGGTCAAAAACTAAATTTCCAAGCTTCTGTTTTATATAGATATTAAGTTACAGTAAATTTTATTGTCTTCCTTATTAAAAAGCATGAAACACATGAAAATTAAATTTCTCCTCTTTCTAAGAAAAAATAACAATATTTTGTACTTTTATATATTTTTATTTTTATGAAGAACATTATTAATCTTCTAAAATGAAGTAACTTCTTCCGCGTAGTGATTACAAAATGTCCCTAATTTAATTAGAAAACTAAAATACTTACTTTTCCATAGGTTGGACACTATGCTGATGATCACCTCGTTTGGGACAAGAAACTGTTGAACATTTTCCACTTCACTGGCTCCGGATGGTTCAAAATACCCGAATTTCTTTGCCACCGCGACTGTCAAGAAATGTGTCAAAATTTCGCAAATATTTCTCTAACAACTGACTTTGACAGTTTGCTTAACAGCATCTACCACTGGCGATACGACAACTGGGTAACCATTCTAGTGACCATATCCGGAATAGGCATAGTCATAGCTTTGATTATAGCAGCGTATCTGATCACAAAATCATGTAAGGATGATTTTGAAGAAGGAAACCAAGTCACAAATATAATTGTGCTGATCGCAATCGTGGTTTCGTATTGTTGCTCAGTACTTTTCATGCTGCGTAATGATACCTCAGCTTGCTCCAGGAGAATAACAGTCGTTGGTCTCGCTTACGTTAGCATGTTAGCCCCCATACTTTCTCGTTGCTTTCTCATAATTGCTGCTGAAATGGATGGTATCCATAGTCACGTGAGTGGGTTCTTACAATCAATGCTGTCAGCCTTTATTTTCACTGTTCAAATAGCAATGGCCGCTTATTACTGGGTTATGAGCACGGAAAACAAACGCAGCAGGTCCAAATGTGTCATTCATACAAAAATGACCATTGCTTATCTATCTTATGCAATGCTTCTCAGCTTTATATGGTTGATAATCTCACCTTTCTGCATACGCAGTCGTAGAAACAACAGAGAAGGTCTGCTTTTGCATTTTGGAAGCATAGCATCATTACTGATATGGCTTGTTTGGTATCTTCTATTCTTCCTGTTACATCCGCGATGGAACGAATTTGTCATTTGTCTTGGCCTCGTCGCTACAGCCACCGCAATTATTGTTGTAGTATTCCTACCTAAAGTGTATCGAATGATCGTAACAACGGCCGCCAGAGAACATGGTCAAGTGAGTATGCAGCCAGTGATATTCGCATCCGCGTCTTCGAGGAGCCCGAACTTGTCAATTTATGAAAGCATAAACCATGGTTATAATCCAGATAAAGATGGATATATTGTTGATGTTTTCAGAGATGAAGATGAATCGCCGCGACCGAGAAAAATGACTCATTTGTAGATCTGAGCCAGAAATTAAGATAAGCGTTAATATTTCCTTGTGGTGGATGATAGAAAATCTCTCGTCCATTTTCTTTCAAGCTGCAAAATTATGAAATATCTTTCTTCAGGAAACCAGTAATATATATATTGCTCTTAATATTCATATATAAATAACTGATAAAAAAAATACGATTTCAATAACGTTTTGTTTTAAATCTAAAACTTTTATCAAAAGTAATCTGAATAAGAAAAAGCTACACAGTGAAATATTTGATACGTTTGTTGGTAAAATTAATTACCATCCTTCATTTAAAACACGTCGTTTAAAACTTTCTCTGCTGTCTTCATCATTGCAAATACAAATAATAAAAATTTACCTACAAAGAAAACATGTCCGAATAAGTTTTAGAGAATTTTCGGTTTTTGTGAATGCAACGTTATTATTTCTTTCACATTTAGTTCAGTCGAAATATTAATGTATTTTGGTAGCATGTACAGATGAAAACCATTTCATAAAATAAAACATCTGTAAAAACGAGCAGATTACATCTTACTCTTTTTAGCAATTCTTTTTGACATATCTTTTTAAACCAGAAAGGAAATTGTAAATGAATTACGATTATCGATTTGTGGTTTTAATGAAAAAGGTCATAAATGTGTGTGTGAGATTAATTCAATCACTCATTATATAACATTGTTGATAATATTAAAAAAATAAAACATTATAGTTATCCACACAGCTGATCAGAATACTATTGTACGATCATGATATGATCGTATTGTTAATAAGATCAGCGGCGTAACGGAGAATATTAGGGCCCCCCCTGCAAAGTCAGGTTTTGCCATTGATATTTTATAAATTGGTTAAATACTTACTTGGTATCAGTCAGGCTTTGGGCCTCCCCTAGAACCCTACCCCCATCCCCGCGATGTGATGCTGTACGTAACGCAGTTGAATAAGATTGTCTCAGCTTAAGTTTATACTTCCAAGAAACATCAAGCAATTGCAGGTTTTCTCTGGGAGTTATGATTTTACATGTTCTTTGAATAATATACTAACAATACGGAAAAAAGAATAGAGTATAACATCAGAAACATTGTCTTTGGGATGTATGGTCAGAATAGAAATGTATATAACAATGATCAAATTAATAGGCACTTGATCAGAGAAAGATTCCAATAGTTTTGAAATAAACTTTGAACAGAGAAACTCAAAACTATAAAAGAATCCTTACCAGAAACCATTAAAATATTTTATATTATTAAACTTCTTAAATTTTGGAAGGAATATTCTTCGTAACTTAAAATGTTTACAAAAACAAATTGCATGACTAAATAACAACTGAGTGAACAATAAAAGCTTGCATCACTTTAAAAAAAAAAGGTAAATCCAATATTTGCAGGAAAATAAAATCTTTTGTTCAGGGCTTCAATCACAAAATGTATTCAAAAAATAATTATTGATGTACATCTATAAATTCTAGATGATACGTGTTTGAAAATATACTTCCCTTAGCGAGATTCATACAATGGTGTGGTGATTTAAATTCATAGAATATAATTGAATCCACGAAGAAGGAAAACTTTATTTAAAAAATGAATAAGAAAATATTTTCGCGAAAAATCAATTTTATCTTAGCGTTTTAATATAAGGAATATTTTAAGCGAACTCACAATTTTCAAAAGAGAGCTTATAAGACATTTTTTATATGTAAGGAATAAGAAAATCGATATTTGTCAGACAGATGGCAAACAAAACTCTTCTGTCGAGTGCTTGACATAAGCTGCTCTTCTTGAAATACATTTAAAACATTCGACACTGATCAAAACTGCCGGGGGGAAAAAAGATTATTTATCACAAGCATTTGTTAAAAATTTAAATCTCTCTGGAAGAGAAAATAGTGAACCTCTCCATTTACAACAAGTCAGAGCAACACAATAGAATCCGAAGTACAATTCTAACTGTAATAACTTCCAAAAAGAAAATGGCATCGAAGAGGAAAGACAAAGTAATGGAATAATTATTCTGGAGTTAAACTGATTGAGTATTTAGTAAATTTAAAAAAAAAGTATCACAATTTTTTTTCTTCTTTTAGTTTCGGTTCGATAACTTCCCTATTTTACAAAATTTCACGAAGGGAAATTCAATGTATCGTGGCTATTTATATAAATGCCTCATGTTTTTTAAGAAAATCGTTGAAAATTTAGAATATTATAATCAAGATCTGATCGGGATATCAGTTCATTTTTTTTTAAATAAAAAAGATCATGTTCGTCCGATAGCACAGAAACAAAATATTAAAAACAAATTAAGAATAAATATTTAGAAAATCCATACAGCATTCGAGAACTTTATTCAGAAAAAAATTCTGCGAAAAACAAAATGTGGGGGTAAAATTATCTGGATCTACTTTTAGCACATTTAAATATTTATGAGAGTAAATACAAATTCAGACACACACATTCGAATTGATAAGCGTACGATGTTTCTTAAGAATAAATGTATCAAAGTACAATCTTAAAGAAGTGATTCATTCTGACGTATGGCAATTCTTACGTCAACACAAATTCGTCCCATATAAACAAATAAATATAAGCAATCTTGGTTTACTTTTTAAGCAGCTTGTAGACTGAGCGAGCTTTAAGAGAGAAAATTAAAACTTATAAGAATACACAGCTGGCTCTGTTCACACACTGGCGTATATAGCATTTATGATTACCGGAATATGAATATAACTAACCATATTCAACGAAATATTGTCAATTTTTTAAAAAAATAAGATGATTTTATTGGAACGTTTCCACAAAGTTTGAAAAACTTCAGAAAGGAAAATTGAAAAATGAACAGATCTAGGAATGTCTGAACATGGATCTGTACTGTAGATACAATTTATATAAAAAATTATAGGTATCCTATAATGTGGAAAAATCGCTTTTTATGTTCTCAAGAGCACGTGAGAAAGTACATAGCTGTACTTAAAACCTAGTAAATTTATTTACTTATATATTCGATACTAAATTAGGCACTTGGTATCTATGCTAAGAAATGCTAAGAGTTTATGTGTGTATGAGTGTCATACAACAAAAAGATTGAAACACTCGGAATTTGCCAAGCTGAAATTATGCCTAATGATAATGTGCATCTGGAAGGGATTTTTCTGAAATTCGATTCAGACTTAAAAAAAATTCTATGATGAAGTGATTTTTGTGTACTTTCAGCATACTTTGCGGACTAGCTCTTGTACTGTGGCGATATCTAAATAAAACACTAACAGCGTCCGGATAGGAGTGATCACTTTTATCTAGTGGTATGTTACGTGCTTACGGATCAGAAGATACCGAGTTCTAATCCAGCACAATATTTGTTTTATACTATTGGTAACGAATTAGGAGTATTCCTGAATAAAGATTAAAAGAAGATAAACATTTTGATTTTATTAATAAACGTGACAGGAGATGGATGGCACTTATTCTGTTACATCATACTGGGTAACTTAAGAATTTGATGCTATTGACTTGATAACTTTGCCATTGACTTGATAGCTTTGATGCCATTGAATCACCAACTAATGGTTATATTTGTGTCTAACATAGCTTAAATTTGTTAGTTTGTGTTAATGACCCATCACAATGATCAGTCAGCAATGAACTTGGAACTGATTACAAGGACGATATCGCGTTCTGGAGAATCATAGTCCATAAAAACAAGGACGCAAAAAATTTGTTCTGACGTAGCACACATTTATATGACTTAATGGAGGTAAAGAACACGAGTTACTTAAAACGTATCATTGAGTATTTTTTGTGTTTTAATGCGCATATTTAAGCATATAAATTTAAAAAGGCATCATATAATCTTCATCATTTGATTCATATCACGTTTTTTTTTACATTTTACCGGCAAATGAGTTTTAGACTATTTAAGGAGGAAGTAGCAAAAATGAGTTGCTAGATAAATTTAATAAAATATATTTTTTTTCTCTTTCTAATCTCATAAGTAATCTTTAAATTATAGCAAATCGTAAGTTTTTCAAAATCATATACCACCTCGAAATTTGTGACATAATTCACACATTCTCATTGTAATTAGAGAATTCCTAGATTTTAATTCAGGAAAATTAAATAACTTAAATAGAAGAAACGAAAATGCAACCATAAGTAAGTTAACAAGTGATAGGAATCGGAGAAATATGGTCTGCTTATTTGCAAGTCAATGATGGAATAAATCCCTGAGGTATTAATATAGCTAATTATTTACTAATGTCACACTTTGTAGCAACTGGAAGGCTATTAGCGATGGACTTTGAACCACGGTAAAGTGAAGAGAACGAAATATAAGGCTCCCACCCTACTCTCCAAATTTCCACATGACGCTAACATGAGGAATTTGAGCCTCGACAGATTAGTTTGTCTACATGGCCCTTCATTGGATCAGGACTTGAACCCACGACTCGATAGAAACAATTCCGATTAGGAGATAGTGATAATCAGCATCCTAAAACTAATATGACAGAAAAACTAAAAGTAAAACTTTAGCATAACATCCTACCAAAAGCCGAGTGGAAGCGTTTCGCGCTTTCACGTCACAGGTCAGGGATTCAATCCCGGACTGGGCTAAGTTTCATCCCTTTAAAGTGCAGTGATTCTCAACTTGTGGTCCGATGGCCTTTTCTGAGTGGCCCACTGCCAGTGCCGATTTAAGCTCATTTCAGGCCTTGGGTGTAAAAGTTCTACGGGCCCCCTTGGCACTGGAGAATCGAAATTTATAACCAGAAAATCTGTTTTAGTCTAGCTTATCCGGGTCCCTGGGCGCCCGCCTCAAGCGCCCAATGGTTAAACCAGCACTGACCATTGCACTAAAAAATTCAATTATTTAAGAAGAATGTGATAAAAATTTAGCGGGAAATTCTATCAACGAAGCAATCAAATCTATCAATATTTTTTGATAGTAGAATGTAAATACGAGGCTTGGTCACGAATGAAAGGACATCGAAACTGCAACCTGTAACTCGGGGGAAAAAATGCATAAAAGTAAACATTCTTGGTATGTGTTTGATAGAGACGGGTTAATAAAGTATTAAAATAAAAGCCGAAAATCAGCGTTTTAAAGTTTTGATCAATTTTGTTTCGTCCAATGTCTCTTTGGTCTTATAGTATTTTCTCCCCATTATACTAATATTGCGGCCCGCATGTGGCCTGGCTGGGAAAAAAGGTTGAGTAACCCTGCTTTAGTGGGTCGATAAATGAGTACCAAACTTTCTTGGGAATTAAACACTGAGGGTTCCACTTCAGACTAATCACCTGATCGGAATATCTGCTCATGGATCTCAGCATCCAAGGTCACGAAAATTGAGATGAGCACAGATGCCTTGGCCCTCTAATAGACTGTTGCACCACTGAGAGAGAAAGAGTTATAACATATCCTACCAATGGCAACTGGTTTTGTTACCACTTGATTAATATTTCATTAAAAATTTATAATGAGATACTCCTGACCACGTGAAATGATTGTTGAAGTGTATCCCATAAAATAACGAACAATAAAAATGTTGATTAGTAATTTTAGCAACGGTTTCATTTTCAAAGATAATATCACTTCTATGTTCATGATTTGACCATGGTTATAAAAGCACATGCTAAAATGCCGTTTGATAAAAAAAAGAATTGAAGCATTGTTCATCATATCAAAGTACTTTTTCAAGATTCCTAGTAAAATTAACGACATTAATAAAAAAAATTATCAATTTCTATATTACAATGTATCGTGTTGAGTGATGAAAACCAAATGTAATTGCTATCATTCTTATGTTGTCTTCAGTCGCATTGGCTATTTTTTTTTTGTAGTGTACCTGTCTCCATTATTGAATTAATTAGTGAAATGTAATTTAACCCAATAAAAAGTATTGTTGTTTTTTGTAAATTCTGCTTTCTCTTCATTTAACATTGAGATAAGCTAACGCTAGTAAGCTGGCTGTGTTAACGATTTTCCTCCGATGTTCATTTCATAGAATGAAAACAAAGATAACGATAACATGAATCAATGGGAAAAACTGGAATGCATTGCAAAAAGCATAAAAATATATAATTATTGGCACAAGAAAATAATTGTATCATTCATTTCAATTAATTCCTAGTTAGGATGAATTTAAAGAAAAAGTATCCTTACACACAATTTATTTAAATAATTAAATCAAAATTAATTAAGTACAGGTGTCTCTCAGTCTTTCATCCCTTCAGTGGGTCGATAAATGAGTTACCAAGCTTGCTTGGGAACTAAACACTGGGGGTTTCGCGTCAAACTGACCACCTGCCCATGCCCCTCAGCGCCCAGCCCGTCACGTATACTGAGATGGGCACAGTAGGCCCTGGCCCTCATGAGCTGTTGTGCCTCTGTGAATTTAGTTTTTAGTCTCTCGTATAACAAACACGGTAAATTTACAGTTTGTTTATTTTGTTATTTATTAAACTAACTATGTATGTACATAATATAAACCAGGGCAATATGTACCGTGTTATATCGAAAAGGTGTTGTACGAAACTTTGAAATAATTTTAATCAAGGCAATTTCAACCGTGTTATAGCGAAATTAAGTTTAATATGTAAAATTTTATGATAGCTGAAATTTCGTTCCAATAAAACAAACAAATGCAGAAGTAAGTTAACTTCAAGTTTCTAATCAAAAAACAAAAATATGAAATACAAATATTAAAAAAAAAAAAAAATACAGTAAAAAAAATTATTATTATTATTATAAAATAAATAGAAACGGCTTATCAGGATCACAGAATCAATTTTTATCATCACTCTTATCAGAAAATTACAGCTAATCTATTTTTTTTTTCTCCTCAAAGTTGATTGAAACTCTTCGCTAATTTTATTCCTACATCATTACAAAAATTATTTGAAAATAGTTGCAATTACCTACCTGTTTCGACCTTGCAATTCTTTCAGAATTTCTCTATAAGAGCGTTTCAATTCGTCTTTAAATTATCCGCTAAGTACTTATTGAAGGATCTTTTAAGCAAACGAAAAAAAATTCATTTAAAAATCATATCGTTTTGTGGGGTGTAATATTGAAACGGTGTTTCACAAGTACTGTGTTATAAGAAGGGGTCTGTATTAGTAAGTTTAGAGAATATTTATTTATTAATATATAACGCATAGAGAAATATTCTGAGTTGCTTTTCACACGGCGGGACAACTACTGTAATATCATATTTAAAAATAATTGAGTCTACCTTAGAAGATTTATCTCAGTTATGTCATGTGTTTAGGTTAGTTTATGATTTTATTCTTTCTGTTAGGCACATTAAAGAGCTATTGTAATTAGATCTTAGAGTACAGAAATCGATAATTCGCTAAAAAACAAACAAAAGCACTCAAATGATCCTTTTGATGTATATAAAACAGTCATATAAACATTCTTACGTTTTTAAAGGAGACTTTCATGATGATTAGGATTATTAAAATAATTATACCATTACCATGATGATAAGGCATTGCCTGGGCAGCAAAACAATTAAAAATAAAAGAGGTCACATGACATAAAACAGTTTTATGTCCTATTACATAATTATATGATTTTCTCCTTTTTTCGAAGGGGGAGGAAAGAGATTCTTTATAGGTTACTATAGCAACAGTCAAACAACATTCCCAACTCAGTTTAAACTTTTCATTTCACTACAAAACATTTTTCTACTTAAAAATAATAATTATACACATCTTTATGAATTGAGTACTCATACATTTACATCAGGGGTGGGCAAACAGCAGCCCGCTAAGAGTTTTTTTCTTTTTGTGGCCAGCCAAGAGAGACAGAAAATCCGTTTTGAACCGAGATTTCTTTCCCGAGAGCAATCACGATTCGTCTTGCATAGTTCGCTATTAGGAAAACAGAATTTATTTTGTTAAGAAAACAAAGTAACTGAAAGTGTTTCTACTAAGAGATCATCTGCAGAGTCTGGAGGACGAAATCATAAGAAGATTTCAGGATTAAGAAAATTGAATTTGCTCTGTCACTCCTTTGCAGCATATACTGGTACATCCCCCCAGGAGAGCTACAACATGAACTTATTGACTTGCAGTCGGATACAGTTTGAAAGAAATGTTTAATAGTATGACAATGACATTTACAAATCTTTGTCTGCAGAAACGCTTCCATGTATGAAGAAATTTGCTGAGAAATAGTTCTTTATATTTCAGTCAACATATATTTGTGTGAGCAAAGTTTTTCTAGCATGAAGATCAAGAAGAATAAACATAGATGCAAGTACAAGAAGATAACATGAACATGCAGGCTGTCATGAGAATTTAAGCAAGCTATCTCATTCCTGATTTTTTTTAAAAATTACAGAAAAGTGTGATATATAGGGTATATTTGTTTCATTGAACTGATTCTAAAATTAAAGGTGCATGAATGCTGCTATAGATAACATGCAATAGCTGAATAAATAAATAAATTGAACTAAAGTGCCACAATTTCATTTAACAAATATTTATTATTTTTTATGTTGTTGTTGTTACTTATGCTCCTGATCGATAGTAACATCAGATCAAGGTCCACGAAATTCATCACAGCTAAGGGCTAGATTTTTACGCCTATCGTTAGCCTTATCTTTGAGCACCATGAAGGTGACAGTACGATCTTTCTCAGTTAAACCCCAATTTTGAGGGGGAACTCCCTGGCGGCGGGGGTCAGGGGCCTCCCGCCTGTCTTCCCCTTCCACCAACCTCACGAGAGGACTTGCGGCTCAACTGCTATTTAGAATACCCCCATGCCACGAAGGACTATACATTTACAAACATCCATGCCTTCTCCAGGATTCGAACCCAGGGGCTACGGCATCGCAGTCAGCATCACTAGCTACTATACTGGATAGGCGGCATGCCCTTTTTATAATGAAAGGAATCATTTAAAAAAGGTACGGCAATTCCGTATCCTCCACTCCCACTATGTGGCCTGTAAGCCAAAACAAGTTGCCCACCCCTGATTTTAGAAACACATTAAGATTTCTTTATATGTATTTCCATGATATTTATTTACTTATCAATAACTATACCCACCAGTGGCGTAACGAAGAATATTAGACCCCACCCCTTGCAAACTCAGGTTTAGGGCCCCAAGCCCAAATAAGTACTTAGCGTCAGTCAAACTTCAGGCTCTTTAGAGTCCCTGCCCCCCCCCCCCGTTGCAGGGGTGTACGTTATACCACTGATACCCACCCTATTTATATTAGAGATAATGAACTGATAATCATTAGGAGAAACACAGAAATTCACTGTTTGGAGCAATGTTTTTTACAAAAATAAAGAAACAAAAATATCAACAAAATCATTCTTTCTCACACAAGTTATGATCATGAATCGTCATTTAGAGCTTATAGATACTGATTAATCTACCATAAAAATACACAATTTCAAATTTTTATCTGTATGAAGAGAAATAATTTTTTTTGAATACTTTTAAAAAAATAGAAAAATGGTCTATTAAGAGAAGATGTTTTGAAAAATAAACATAAAAAATATTTATACAAGACAAATGAAAGAAGAAAGGGAAAAAAGTGAATACGGCTTTAATCAATCGAGTTTTTTATAAACATTTAAATTTGACAAACTGTAAAGAGCTAATGAGGAATTAATTTCATACTTATATTACCAAGATTATGTTTATATTAGCAGACAGAAATATGAATATTGTAATAAGTTAATAATTTCTAATGCTGATGTTCCTATAGAACATATATTAAAATAAAATACATCAAATATGTTTGATATTTAAAGTAACTGGATAATAAATATCTCAAAATATAAGGCTTATATTTTGAAATAACTGAAACAAATAGACATTTTATTATTTGGCTGAAATTTATTTTTGTAACTGAAGGAGAAAATGCTACATAATTGACTATAAAAATCCATAAACAATATGGTTTATAAAATAAATGTTACACAAGATTCAACTTTTAAACATAAAATACATTCAAAAACTGTAAATCACCATAAACTGAAAATTTAATAACACAGATGATGAAAAATTAAAAAACAGCATTTGGGAATGATACAAAAAAGGCATAAAATAAGGAATGTTCACACAAAGAGTAAGAAAAATAAACCAAATATACAATTACAACATAATTGATTTAAAGTTGTGAGCAAAACATTGATGAAAATACAAATAAAAAAAGCATAGCAAAACTTTCATTTTACACAGTAGAACATTAATAAAATCTTAAATTGTGTAAACTGCAAATATTAATGCCATGCATCAGCCATATTCATGTTTTATATTTAATTCAATAGTTAACATTGCAAATAACAGAAGAAAACAATTGACATCAAATGTGACCATAACTTTTTCAAATTAAACATTATACAATATGGAACATTTTCTTTCAATCATCAGAAGGCAAAGCAGAAAGTCAAAACCTGATAATATTTTTTTCCATTTACTACAGTTTTTATTGAAACTACTTGCGGAAATATACAATGAACGATTATATCCTAACTCTCAGTTAGGATGACACTTTCCTTTTACATACACATTTTCAAATATGAAAGCTTCATAAGATATTTGTAACTTAAGAACACAATTGAAATCATAATGAAAACACAAAATTTTCATATGGTTTAATTTTGTACATAAATATATACAATGACGAATTATACAAGACAATTTTTATATAACAAAAAAGGACATTTTTAGTGAGGAGCACAGGAATCATTTAGAATACAATAAGTAAAACAAATTGTTTTTCAAGGGTAAACTTTTTCAAATTATATTATAATTTTTTTTACAAAATGGTAGTTGAATAACAAAAACTATAACTGCATTTTCACACATTTATCTTATAAGTATAATGTACGTATATAGTAAACATATTCAAAATCTTTAGAATTGTTTTTTAGTTGAATAAAGAGATAACTGAAGAATTTAAGATATCATATGATTCTCTTTTTGCCCTCACCTTATTAATATGTTTTATTTAAGTGTGATTACTTCAAACTCTTATCTGTGTAAAAAAAATTTGATTTAAAATCTAAACTTTAATACTTAATTTGATTTAATATTTACTTTTCTTAAGAATTACAATATTTTTTGAATATTTTAAAAATAAGTCAAAATATTTTACTTATCTTTTAGCTACTAATGTGCAAACACTATCAATTAAATCAATAATTTCTTTCATTTAAATACATTTTTAAAATTTCATGTGCATTATCAAAGGGGAAAATTTAACATTTTTATAAAATATGAATATAATAATATTTTTTACACAATTATCAACAATGCAATGATTACTTTCAAAACATGGTACAAATGTAAAGTACATTTTTTTTTGTTGCATAACAAATATAGAAAGAGTAACAAAATTTTAAAAATTTTGATAGCAATAATGTAAAATTGTAAATTTTTATTTAAGCTCTACAAATATTTAAGAAATATGGGTAAAAAAAATTTATGTGAATAATATTACTGAATAAAGACATAATATAGACAAAATAAATCTAATTTTATGAAGCTTTACACAATATAAAGTAGCAAAGTTTTCTTTCCTTATGTTTATTACATGTTTCAAACATAGATAATACTTTCAATGCTTCAAATAATTTTGAATCCCAAAAAATTATGCAAAATAAAACTTAAAACATGATAGATAATTTTAGTATGAAGCTATATTTATATTAATGATATGCAATTTGAATCTTATTTATGAAAAGGTAGTTTGTATTTTACCAAAAGTTAAAAAGTTTGCTGTATTGTAACAACTTTAAACCTTTCCCTTACCTTAACACATTTAAACTCTAACACTTTAAAAAGAATTACTACAGTAGTCCCCTCCCTTGTATTTAAAAGGTTGACAATTTTCAAAAAAAATTTAAAACATCAGGTTATGTTCTTCTAAATAATCAATAAAAGCATTTAATAAAATAACAGCTTTCAAACACAACATGGGTAGACATAGAATTCTTTACAAATGATCTACAATGATGACATGCTGTATCTACAGAAGCATTTTGTGTAGAATGATATTTAATACTTGAGAGACATTCAATTGAAGAACATATTTACAATTTAGTAAACAATCATAATGACAAATTCTTGAAGGGGGGGGGGACTAATGTACTACACTCAAGCTTATTTATATTGAGCAACAATATAGTAATAACAACCAGCAATTTAACATTTATTCCAACATCTTAAAAATCGACCACAATATATTATTCATTTTCTATTTGTATCATATTCAAATGATGAAACATTTTAAATGCTTACTTGTTTTAACATATATGTAAATCTAGTGTCTTTTATTAGATAGCACTAAAATCAAACCCCATTTAACCAAAATTAGATTGGAATATAAAGAATATTCTGATTCTTTTTCACATATTATATTTGCACTTAAGGTTCTGTTAGCAAACAAAACCTAAACATAAGACTTTTATGTTTCATTAAATTTTATTTTTGTATATGAAAAAATATTATGAAACAAACATTTATAACATTTTTATCAGAGTAAAATAATTAGTTGGCCAATAAGAACAAATAATGTAACTCTTTATTTATGGAATTGAAAAATTTAAAATACAGTGGTTTAAAAATGCATGATCCCTTTACAAAAGCTTTCATGCAAAGATGTTTTAAAATGAAGGAACAATTATTCTTAGTAGCAAATTCTCAATTGAGATATGGAGCTTAGTTAAAAAAAAAAAAAAAGACAAAATATGAAGTACAAATCTCTAAGCTAAATTGTTCAAATGAAGAATTCGAAAAAGGAAACAACTTTAAAATCAATTTAAGCTATTTTCTCTAGATATTTTTAAGAAATTGGAAATGGAATTTTGAAAGAGGAAAACAATAAAAAAAAGCAGAATTTTGTTATTAAGGTTATTATTTTTTCTTTCAGTAAAATATTTTAAATTAAACATTCAAATATTCTTGCACAGGTTAATTTTATTATTCTTTTAAAACCAATATTTATATTAAAAGTTTTACAATTACAAGTATGGAATTATAATGAAAATTTAATAAAAATCTGAGAATTTCCATCACATGGACCATGTGTAACAGTATCACAGCTGTCTTTTAAAACATTAAAGCATGAATTGATTTTTTTCTTATCTAGATATATCTAATAATTAATAAATTCTAGAAAATAAATGCAAATTTGAAGCTACATACAACTATAAGTAAATTTGCCTGTATTGCGTAAAAACACAAGTTTTTGACTATGAAAATGCCATATTCATTATGATAATATTCTTTCATTCTTTTAACTCATTATTTAACTATAACATAACATTATTTATGATAAAGCATACTCTTTTCAATTTATACAACATATTTTATTTGTGGTAAAATTTCACATAATTAATAATTTTCCCTTCCTCTTCTTTAAAAAATTTAACAACCATATATTTTTTAAAAGCTATTCTATTAATATCAGAGAGTTAATTTGATAACATAAACTTATATCTGACTTCAGTCACTTTTTACAAATGAAATAATTCACTCACATAATTAGAGACACATTTGAAAATTTAATGAACTTGCTATTAATGTGAATTACAAATTCTTATTTTATAATCAGTCTAATTTTTTTCGAAAATTTATACCACATGAAGATTTTAATAATATATAAAAAAAATAATGAGATTTAATACAAAAAGGTAAATATTACTAATCAAATATTTTGGGATAAATTATATTCAATATTATTCGGTAACTAGTATATAAATAACTGATTTATAAAAATGTGATACCTATTTAGGAATAATCGAGCTATTTTTGCCTTTTTATTGAAAACTGATTTGTTAGTCAGAAAAGATAAGAGAGGAAAACTTGAAGTAATTATTTGGATTTCAACAAAGGAAGGGGGAAGAGTTTAATTATCGATTCCTCTGAATTATATATTAATTTAAAAAATAAAATCAATAAATACAATTTGAAACTTTCTTAGAATAAATGTAGTATATGTATTTTTTTTTCAATTAACCCACAAAATTAATACTAATATTATTTAGTTTGTTCTTAAAGTTTCAACAATATAGATGCACTGTATAAATGTTAAAAACACAGAGATGGGAGGAAATTGCATAATTCTTTTTGTATAAAAGAAGGGAGGAGTATATAACAAGAGGAGAAAAAGAAATAAAATATAATTCTTTGTGTCAAGAAAAACTTTAATAGATAAACACAACCATAAAAACAAGCAATGGAATGCAAAATTAAAAAAAAGAGAAAGTTCTTTTCAATAACCCCAAATAAGTAAATGTACATCTATCACAAACCAGCCCTTTACACAGTTTCAACAAATATTTTACATAATGCCATGGCAGTGTTTACACAATAACTTCATTATTAACACATGCAAGTCTTATCGAGTCAAATATTTCTAAGTGTTGAGCAAAGTGCAGTAATTACTACAAATAGTGACCCAAAAGTAATATCATATAAAAAGTGCACAGAGAAAAAGAAAATATTTTGGGGAAAAAATTAACAAAATATTTTTTGTTGGAAAGCTTAATATAAACAGACTTATCAACTTTTTAAATTTAACTAAGTTGAACATCAAATTAATCAGATTTTCCCAAAATTCAATAAATGTGTACATTAAAAGAATTCTTACAAGAAAAATATTGTAAAAAATAATTTTATCAATGTCACAGAATAAAGCAAAATACTACAATAATATAAGAGGCTAAAGCACTCAGGGGGTTAAGATCTTTGTAAAAATGCATTTCATTGCAGTTTGGTTAGATAAAATTTTTAAAAAAGGTTTATGACTTTTTTGACAGTTTCCTGCTCTTGAACATCACACAAAAAGCAAAGCTGACACAAACACATACACACAGACTGCTTCATTTTAAAAGCAAATATTTTAAAGAAGCATACTTGAACATTGGAAAAATTTACTTTGGCACCCACTGAGTACAACCTATGAAGGAAATACAGTTCTAAACCTAATTGGGCCACTAAAATTTGTGTCTTACTTAATTTTTTAAAATGTCACCAACAAAACACATTGCAACAATAAGAGATGCAATAATAAATAATAATAAAAAAGGTTCGAACACCCATTTAGTAGACATTAGAAGCTTCCTTATACTCAGAGCCTTCTAAGGTAAAGAAGTCTTCCAGTTTCCACTGCAAGGTCTCGAAGGTGGGTCTCTTCATAGGATCTTTGTGCCAAGTCTCCAACATTATTTCATAAAGAGGTGGGGGACAACCAGGTGGACAAGGCATTCGGTAGCCATGTTCCACCTGATGAAGGACTTCAGCATTAGTCATACCTAAAAAAAGAACAAGATAATCAAAACATTGAACTGTCACAGACTATATCAGGGATGGCGAACCAATAGCACACATGCCATTGATGGCATGCAATACAATATTTTGGGCACGCTGCCCATTAAAACGGTTTGTATTTTAATACTGCAAAATGAGGGGAAAATTAAACACCACCACCAGTTGTGTGGATGTTATGTGGCTTTCAAATTTGATGTTTTTACAAACATATACCAACCCTTCAATGAATTAAACATAAAGCTTCAAGGCACAAATAAAACAATTATCATCATGATGGATCTCATTTTTACTTTGTACTTAAAAACTGCATGTTTTCAGAAACTACATTTATTATAATTTGCATTTATTACAAGAAACTGCAAGTACTTCCCAAACTTGAAAAAATATCAAAGATTTAGATGGACATGAGAAATCAGATGAAGAAAAAGTTATTTTAGAATTTTTTTCTGTAATTGATTCTTCAATCAAGGGATTGTCAGCGAGATTTTCTCAGTTAAAGGTATTATCAGAAATGCTCAAATTTATTATGTACCCAGATGGGACTTGATTTGATTAACTGAATTTGTCCAAATTGGATTGGTTGAAATTTGATATGCAATAGATTTATTTCCAATATTTCAGTATCGTTTAAAAATTTATTGAAACAAGAAAAAAGTTGGAATTGATTGAAACAAAGATTAACAAGCAATATACGTAAAAATGCCAGTAACGAAAATTCGGAAACATGGAATTGGATTCCAGACACATTCAACAGTTTAAAGCAGGTGGCTCATGCTATTTTAATCTTATTTTCATCTACCTATGCAGGCGAGTCATTATTTTCAGAGATGAATAGCATTAAAGACTCGTTTAGAAACCGTTTGGCAGATGACTCCGATTCAGCATGCATTCTGGTAAAACTAACATCATACAAAAATTATCATTTAATCTGCAACAACAGAAGTCACACTAATGTTGCTTTAACTTTAATTACACATTTATAACTAAAACATTCTCTACTATGCAGTGCACAATGTATTTTTTTCATAGTAAATAAAGAGTTTTCTTCCCAAAAAATCACAAGTCAAAATTGTTTTACAGTACATCTATATCTCATTAAACAATTCTTTAGAAAAAATGGCACGCTGATCCATAAAGGTTCGCCATCGCTGGACAACATGAATGAATAAAAAAATCACACACAAATCAAATAATACTATAAACATAGGCTTCTTATAACTTGCATTACTAATACAATAATTAACTTTCAAATACTAAAATAATACTAAAAATGGAACACAGTAAAGCAATGCATAATTCTGCATATAAAAATTACTGCATTTTATTGCTTTTTATTAATTTACATCTAAAAATCATGTTAAAACTGCTCTTAATAATTTAGATGACTGCATAAAAGAGTAACTAAGTTAGATTTGGTTTTAAAAATACAATAGATTTATGTAATTAATGCATATTTTAAATTTTTAAATATCTCATCAAATATATATATTGGTATTATAAAAATAAATCACTTCAAATGCAAATAAGGGGCAAATAAATAATTAAAAAATTCATTATTATACTTGGTTTAGTGTTGTCAATAACATCTACAATACAAAAAATTATATTCACTATGTAAAAGGTTTGATGTGTATACAGTCGGATCTCCATTATGCAAGACTCTGTTTTGCAAATTTTTCTACTTAGCGAACTGTTTCTTGAAACTACTTTATAAGGTATACTAAAAGATGAATTTCTAAAGAATTTAACAAATTTTCCAACATAATGAAATTTTTTCCAGATTTAGTGATTTTGTTAAATAGTAGTCCAACTGTATATACATACATACAATTCAAACATACCTGGATAAGGTATCCTGCCATAAGTAACTAACTCAGTCAACAGTATACCAAAGGACCAAACATCTGATTTAATAGAAAATTTGCTGTAATTTGCTGCTTCTGGAGCAGTCCACTTGATAGGAAATCTAGCACCTACACGAGCTTCGTACTCATCCTCCTTAAAAAGAAAAAAATAAGCTAAATGCATAATAAAGTTTAAATTCATTGCAAAAAATTTGAAAGTACTTCTATTTTTAAAAATTAAAATTACTTTTTATTTTCATTTCGTACTATATATATTAAAAATTTTTGAAATTTTCTTAACTAATAAAGTTACAATATACAATAGACATACACAGCATATCTTTTCTTCTAATTTTATAATCTCTTTCCACTTTAAAACTCAAAATGATTTCATGTTAATGAAAAAATAGTAACTTAAAATTATTCTTGTGAAATTAAGATTTAATACAAACATAAATTTGAACCGATTAACAGTGGAAGTTAAAAGCATCACAGTTTCAATTCCATTATATCTGCATTAGCAAAGTGTAATTTAACAAAATGATTCATTTAAATTAAAAAACCACAATTTAACTAATTCACAACTTCATTATTTTTTAACCATATTCCTTAAAAATGTACACAAAAAAATAAATGATAACTAATTTTTAGTTAAATTAGACATGCGTTATTTTTTTTCACTCTTCAATATTAAATGATTAATAAAAATCTGCAGGGGGGAAAAAACATTTTAAAAGACACCAAAAAATTTCTTAAAGGTAAGGGTTTTTCAATAATCCACTCAAATAAGTATATCAAAATGTTATATAATTAAAATAAAATAATTAAAAAGAAAACAAAAGTAAATTTATATTATAAGTGTAAGGTACAGAGACAAGTCATATGAATTATATCTAACAATAAACAACTGAGTAAGTCAAGTATTTAATATGCATTTTGTATACTGATGAGCATTTTTCTCCATGAATGTATTTACAATCAATAATATTTTCTCTTCATTGAAGTTTCTTAAATCTAATTAAAAACGAAAATTAGTTGTAAGAATTACATTTTTTGTTGAATGCCTCTTATATAACAAATCAACTTTTAATAGATTATTATTATTATTATTAATAGGTTGGTAAATTACCACATTTGTGTGTATGAGCATAGAAAAAAGTCACATAGAGAATCAAATTTTTTATTTTAACATGTTAAAAATAAAACCTCACATTTTATATGAATTATGAAGAAATAAATGTCATAATGCTGTATTAATTAATATAAACATAATAATGGTTTTATAATTTAGAAGCATAATAATAAGATCAGATGCCCACTATACACTAAGAGAAATATATATATATATATATGTGTGTGTGTGTGTGTAAATATAAATTAGAATAAAATGCTTACCTTTATTAAACGGGCTAACCCAAAATCTGCTATTTTAACTATGTTATTTTCTCCTACAAGGATATTTCTTGCAGCTAAATCTCTATGTATATAGTTTTGAGATTCAAGATATGCCATTCCTGATGCTATCTGTGCAGCCATATCAATAAGTTGAGGAAGTTTCAAAGCTCTTGCTTTTCCTGGGAAGAAAGAAACATTAAAATCATAAATTAACACTTCGTTTTCATGATACCAAGAAAAAGTATTAATTCATTTCACACACAGTAATCATGCAATATAGAAAATAATAAAACTTTTAAATCTTAAGCCATTTAAAGAAAAATTAAATTAGTTTTGAAATGAAATAATTTTTTTAGAATAGTTAACAGTGCATTTTTATCACAATTATAATACATTTTAGAACAATCCCAACAACTCAAAGTCTACATGTATTATTATGTTGTACCAATTGCAGATGAAAATCAAAATGCTTTAAATTATGTTTTGTGTTTTTCAACAATCGAAGGATGCACACATAACTAAACTGTGAGGCATATTCCACATAACTCCTTGTTTCATTTTTACATCTCAAGCATTTTAAATGTATAAAACTAGATAAGTGAAAAAATATTAATTAAGAAATACTTTTCAATGAAAAGTTATGATTTAATACATATACAAACAACTAAAAAACAATTGAAATCATAATTTGAAACAAAGCATAATCTAGTAAATATTACAATTATAAAAATTTTAATGATCATAAAAAATATACAGACATTTTATTAAAAGTAAACTGCTAAATCAAGTAAGATCGGATATTACTAAATAATATGGTAAATCATTATTATTATTTCGTCCAAACAAAACCCTAGCAAATTCTAACCAGACATTACTATTAATTAAAATTTTAAATACATAAAAACAATCCTTAATTAGGATTTGCTTCCTCCTATCAAAACCCTAGAAAATTCTGACCAGACATTGCTATTAATTAAAATTTCAAACACATAAAAGCTATCCTGAATTAGGATTAAACTCAATAAATGATTAAACTTCTACCTTTAAAATCTCTGATTCAATAACAATGAAGATTTATGCAGGTTGAAATTTTTTTTTCATAAAAGACTAATTACTAAACATATATCATTAGAATAAATACAACAAAACAAAAATGAGAGGAGAGTATTTTGCGAACAAATGTTAGAAAAAATATTATTTTCAGAACAAAAATAAATAATTAAAAGGGGGGGGGGGATTTTGTACCTTGCAAATATTCTAATAAGCTTCCATGTTTCATCAATTCAGTTATGATGTAAATAGGTTCTTCTAAAGTGCATACTGCATATAGTTGAACCAATTTCTGATGCCTCAATTTTTTCATAATTTGGGCTTCTGCTAAGAAGTCCTTTGGGTCCATAGTACCTATAAAAATGCATGAAATTAAGTCTATTATTGCAATAATTATAATTTAGAATACAACAAATGAAATAACCATAATCCTTCTTTATAAATAATTACTTTCCCAAATTAGTATTCATCATGCATCTTCTGAATGTAAAAGAAAGATATGCAAATGAAATATAAGTGATTACCGGTCTTTAATGTTTTAATGGCAACAGGAGTAGTGTTGTTCCAGAGTCCTTCCCAGACTTCCCCAAATTGTCCTTGGCCCAGTTTCCGAACAAAGTTAAGGGAACTTCTGTCAATCTCCCAGTGATCTCTAGTACTGTGAGACAAACCACCAGTAGTAGGTTTCTCAACCTGTTTTACAAATAATAAGAATGGAATTATATAAGAATAAACCTGTTCACTTACACAATCAACTGGATAGTGAAAATATCATGACCAAGCATTACATTTAAACATACTTATGAAATCTGCTTTAAAAAGTAAAATACAGTAGAATGGAAATACTTTTATATAAAAAAGGAACAAATAAAAGAAAACTGAAGAATCCAAATCTGTTATGAAATACCATATATCCTTTTTACACAAATTTAAAAATGAATATTATGATAATTACAAGGAATCAGATGCAGCAATCAAAATGGGAAAATGACCATGACTTATGAAAACTCTTTAAAAAGATTACTTAAATGTATTTTTAATTAATATTGAAATATTACATGTAAATATTTCTTTATTAATACCAACAGCTTTAAGAGAAATAAATTTACAAATTTTCAAAATCACTTTACAAAGATTCATTAAAATTGGTTAATAGAACAATAGTTTTCTTAAAATCGGTTTGGATTCATGATCTAACCCATCTTATGCATTTCAATGTCTTGAAAACTGCATAAAATGACACGAAAAATCAAAAGAAGAACTGATTTACTTTCAAATTTGAAAATAAATATTTTTATATGACAAAAAATGCACCGATTGACTTTTTTTTGTGTGTAAACCATAAAAAAAATTTATATGCAAGTTTTATGTTTGTAGATGCGCCATTTTTTTTTAATTTTTAAAGATGAGATAATATAAAAATTTGGACCCTTCCATTATTATCTTATTTGTACGAAAGTGAAAGTTACATTAACTTCGCACGGTAAAACAACACGAGGGCTATTGGTGACGGACCTCGTAATTTTGACCCTCGGTCAAGTGACAAAGACGACACCTGAGCTGTGGCCTTCCTCTTCAAACTGCCTCACCAGGACAATGGGTGGATTTTCGGCTCGACAGATTTAAATAGCATCTACCACCTCTACACAACAGGTCTTCAGTGGCACCAGGATCCGAACCCACGACACGCCGGCCACGAGTTCGTGATCTTAACCCCTAGGCTACCGTGATCACTACATATAAGTACGAGAGAGAATAATAACAGCAATTAAAAATAGATACCTGAATGCAAGGCTTTCGTAAATTAACGCATAATCCATCAGCATCTTTACTGTAATGTTCAACCAACTCTTGCAAAGTCCGGAAAGCGGTTCGCCTAGCAATAAAGAAGCCTCCTTCATCTAATTGGCGAATTCTATAATGTTTTACAGTATCTCCATCACGCACTGAAAGATTTTTAAAAAAACATTACACATATTCATTCAAAAATAAGCGTAAATAAAAAATTAAATGCTGAAGTCAATATTTATTATTTAAATAATTTTTAGATTTACAAAAACTAATACATATTTTCTTAGTATTCTCAAATCACGTTTAAATTTCTGAAAGAAAAAAATCCATTCTCGAAAAACAAAACTAATAAGATGAAACAGGCAAATTCAAAGACAAATTTTAAACACAAACATTTATTGAACTAAAAATGTTTATTATTGTGAATATGATCCTTTAAAATAATTTCCAATAAATATTTATTACTTAAAAATATTGGAGCAAAGAGTTATTTATTAATTTATTTTTGCATAAACATCCTGTTTTGTTTTTTAAAAAAATTAATGCAATTTTTTAAATATCAATTTACCTGATAGGGAAAAGTCATTTCTTCTGCTTTCACTGTCTCTGATTAAGAAAGCTCCGTGTTCATTTTCTGGCAACAAAAGCTTCTTTTCAGCTTCAATTCTCTTGATTTTACCAAAATACCATCTAAAAATAGGGAAAAAAATTCATACTTAACACCTATTATTCATTAGAAAACTAATTTATTATGAGAAGATAATTTATTATAGAAATGGATTTAATTAGAAAATAAATAAAAATTACAAGTTTTGTTTCGATTTAGTAACAAACTATCAGAAAGTAAATAAGAATAAGAATTTTGTTTTGTCTTCAACAAACCAAATATGATATTCCATTTGTGAATTTCCAAAAAATTGAACATAAAAAATGCTAGGAAACATGTAACTGTTTGATTTTCTAAATGTAAATAGAAAATAAATTATTCACATATATTCCCAGACAGAGAATACCGAATTTTTATGTATTGGATGAACACGTTCATTTTTTCCGCAACCTGAGATTTCGTCATGAAGTTGACAGAAAAATATATGAATTTAAGGTTGAGTCCGCGTTTGAAAATATGTAGTCTAAGATAAAAATGTGATATACGAGTAATTTATTTGGTATAAAGTTTTTTTCAGAATAAATCTTTTCAAACCTTTCTTACAATGCTTTACGTTTATATAACAATATTGTTTTCTAACAAAAATTATCTTTTATATAAATAATTATTATGTAGGCAATTATTTCAAATATGCTTTTGATGGGCCCCATTTATTTTATGCATATTATTTGCATCATTTATTAAATAATACGTAATTGTTCGTAATTTATAACCAATCAATGTATCAGTTATTAAACTTAGTAATTCAATCGTAAAGAATAATTCTATTATTAAATAACAGCCACAATAACACTGTTGAACAGATGATATCAGTTCTTAATCTCATTACCAGGCTCTTTTTCTTACTTTTAAACCCCCCCCCCCCATATAACTATGTACCAGAACAATTCCAAATCGTACAGGTCGTAAAAGTCTATGATTACGAATACTGAGAAATGCTTATAAAAATCAACTTTTCCCATTATCCTAACGTTTAAGGAAAAATGAAATAACATTTTTTCTATCAACAGCATTTCATTAGAAGCAAAAGGCAACATCAATTACCCAACCATTAATACATTTTACACGTCGAATTCCATTTGTGTTTACGACTTCAGTTCAATAGTAAACATATTCGGCCTCACCCCATGAATGAGACAATAGCCTCGCCCACAGATAAAGTAATAAAAATAAATACGATTGCAGAATCGCTCATTCCATTTCCTGCCATTTTGAAACAATGTCCTCTGATGGAGCAGTTCCGTAACTTCAAGAACAATAACAGGGACACCACCAGGAATATTCCAAGCGATATCATGTAGCTAACGACAGTTGTCTTGATACAAAGCTTATTCAAAAGCCATTCAATGTGATGTTGATAGCTACGCCTATTTTTTTTAGAGGTCAGAAAACTGTTCTTAATGGAGGCAAACTCAATGTAAATACAATAGCGACAATCACTCTATGCCACTAAATCAGTTCCATACAATTTATTTTTATGCTTCTAAAAAGTATTTAATCACAGTACTTTATCGTTGTTTATGTTACTTATCGATTATTCACCTAAAGTAAATTGGTCAGAAATAAGAATACACAGCATATGTATAATAATTACAAGTTTCAGTATAGTAATCTTGCAAATCTACAGATATCAAGATCCATTTTATAAGTTCGTGCCGAATAAAACTCATTAAACTGTTTGTAAAAAAAGTAAACATGCAAAGACAGCTAACATTTTTCTAGCATAAAAGTGTGTAAGAGGAATATCAGGTGAATTTATTTGCCGGTTGTTACGTAAAAGAAATTCTTAACCACAAATTACATGATATTTTTTCAAAAGCAGATTCACGAAATGTTTATGTACAGACATCCAGTTTTGTTCCAAGTGATGTAAAAAGAAGAGGGGAAAAAATTAAACTTGCACCTTCTTAAACAGAAAACACGCGTTTAATTTTTATTTATGATTATCCTTAAATTCAATAGATGAAACAAATAAATAAAACCAAAACATTGGAACTATGAAAACAATGTTAAACTTCATCACATTAATGTTGTATTTATAAATCTTTAAAATCAATAGAAAAAAATTATAAATTAAAACTTTTCCTTGTACGAGTTTTGAGACATGCGTGTTTTCAACTTTTTATTTACAAATCACTCTTTACAAACGATGTGGCCACGGAAACAAAACGGTCATGGAGAGTTTGAGTCCACGTATCTCTGAAGAACGCCGTGTAAAGGGACTGACGCTTATTAAAGCTGTAGTGGTTCAAAGTTCTCATGTTGGCGAGATGAATGAGTGACTGATTATTAAAGTCGCACTGCTCAGCTACACGAGGGCTTTCGGCAACGGACCTCGTAATTTTGAACCATGGTCAAGTGACGAGGACGACACCTAAGCTGGCACCCCCTCTCCTAACTATAACACCAACGGGAGGACGTTTGAGCTCTCGACAGATTTAACGTGCATCGCTTCCCTACACGGCGGGTTTTTAGTGGTACTGGGCTCGAACTCATAACATGCCAGCCATGATTCGATGCCTTGACCACTAGGCTGCCGCGGCCACCATGTTGGCAAGCTATAGAAGTCAGGAGACTGAAATTCCAACTCAAGTGTCCCCCTGGTCACTTGACCGAGGTTCAAAATTCGAGGTCCGTCGCCAATAGCTCTCGCATTATTTCAGAGTGGAATGTTGATAAATAATCAAATCTTAACATAAGCTCTTATATAAAAGGGATGGATATTTTACAGTGCTTTTAATGCGCAAGGCATTTTTTCAAAAAAATAAGGTTTAAATAAATATGGATAGCAATTTTTTTCCCCCCGGTTGTCGCTAAAATTTACTTCCAATTTATTTTAGTTCAATTTTCACAATATGAATAGCTATTTGGATCATTTTCGAATTATTTTCGGTACAATGACTTCTAAAGTATGTTGGTAAATGAAGATAATCAGATAATGATGAAAACGACATGCTTCTGCTGGAAGTGGCACGATTCTTGCGGAAACGTGACTATTTAATTCAAGATGAAAGGAAACGTGAGGTAATGTACAAGACGGATGCGACGAGTTCTGTAGTCAAGTATTGTTTCACAGGTAACGAAAACACTACCGAAGATGATTGCTGTGGTGAAAGTAAATAGGATATTCAATAAGCCAATTGTAGAAAAGGAAAAAACTAACAAAAGAAAGGAAAAAACTATTTTTTAGACATTCTGTACAGGTTTTTTTTAGCGATTAATGTGTTTTAAAATGCTTTATAAATTAGGTTTCCTTACATGGGGGAAGTTGATTGTGTCCATAGAAGTTTAAAATTCTGTATATATCATTTTCAATCATTTATAAATTTCTACACTTAAATATTTACAATTTAATTTTAGTTATGTCCGCTACGGTGGCTTAGAGATAGCATACCCGCTTCGTAAGCCTAAGGTTGCACGTTCGACCTTAAATCGATAGATTTTCTGGATGCAAAAATCGTACGCACGCATGTCATATGATCATGTGGCATGTAAAAAATCCCGTGAGTATCAATTTGGCTCTGGTACTCTCGGGGAGGGGGGGAATCACGACAATATTTACGAGACTTATGATGAAAGCTTGAATTAAAAATCAATTCAAGTGTCCAAATTCGGAAGCGAGGTCGCCACTAGATGGTGCCACCCTGAAATGGCTCTTACATTTGAAGACTTGCCGTGTCTGCTAATATTAAGCTGTTAAAATGCAGCCCCTTTGGGGGGAAAAATTTAGTTATTAATTACTTCACATAGAAATGCAATAGTTCTGTTGTCAATAATGTCTACACCCACATAAAAATCATTAAAAACTTTATTATTGCTCTTTCTTTGCAGAAGAAGTATTTCAACTAACTCCACGGAGGTCATTTCGTATTAGTTTCAAATATCAAGGAATAAATAAGAGTAACACTTCCATTTTGTGATCTTCATTTAAACATATTTATTTTAACGTGTTTGAGGTGCTGCTAGAGCCTGGACGTCACAAAGATATGTAACGTAAAAACATAAATTCGAAGGAAATTGTGGGCCTGAATGTGATAGATATATCAACAAATATGTTTTTTTATCGTCATGAAATTTTAAAAAGTCTTTCGTTAGTTTTTTTTTTTTTTTTTTTTACCCTAGAGCGGGGGTGAGCAAATAGCGGTTCTCATGCCTCATGCGGTTCTCCAAGACAGTCAGGAAAGTGTTAGGGTAACTGATTAAACTGATTCTAAGACTAAATGTGCTCTCAGATATGAAATTAGCACACTAAATTAATTGAAAACAGTCACTATTTTATTGACATTTATGGTACAATTTATACCTTTTCTGAGACGCAAAATTAACTAATGAATGCAATCGTTTTAAAAAGGAGTGTTCCCCTCGGGTATCCTTCGCTTCTATAATGTGGCCCTCGAGCCAAAACAAAATCTCTCGTCTCTGACCTAGAATAAGAGCTAAATGATACTTGAGGATGTAATACGGATACTTAATTTAAACAGCTTTCTATGATTTGATTCTATGCGCTGCTCAGAGCAAAAAATTATGAGGGTAATCATAGGGATTATATATTATACGGTTAAAATAGTCTAGTTTAATCAGAGATAGGTTGCTAAATCAGTTGTTTAACACCTTTTTATAAGCTTCATTTGTTTGTAACGGAATCTTTGAACTCAATTTTATCCACTTTACAAGGTCAGATTAATTCGAAATTTTGCTCACATTTGTCCAGGCCCGAGATGACAATACAATAATTTTGTTCCATTGTCCTGATCAGGATCATCAGGATTAACGATTTCCCACTTTCAGATTCCATCCCTCATTTGGCGACTCATTACAGATCCCATTCCCAGATTTGGTGACTAAAAGATTAAGTTACAGCTTAGTTCGATTAACTATAAAAAGAGTGTTTTTAGTTTTTTTAAACTATAATTTTTTGCAGACAATTTCGATAAATCACGTAATTTTGAATCGTGAAAAAAAAAAAAAAACATTTAAATTATATTTTACTCTTATAAACCATTATATACCAAAATACGTGAAAATTTTGAAAGTCGATAAAATCCATCATATATAATCAACTTAAAATTTAAAAAAGTACATGCTTTATATTTTCCATAACTACAGCAGCGATTCTTAAACTGTGGTTCGTGGACCCCTGGGGTCCCCAGAGCTTTTCTAGGAGGTCCACGGTCTCTCCTTTAATGTTAAGATTTCCCTCTTTTACAGACCCTGAAAGGCCTCGAGGAAAATCAAAAGCTCTATCACTAAATATTACTAAAACATGTATTTGATCAAGAATATTCAGTACTTTTTTTTTTTTTTTGCAACTACATAGCTATTGCTACAGCGTAATATTTTCAAATAAAGTAGAAACTTATCAGCAAATATAAGTAGAAGAAACAGTCTTAAAATTCCTTAGGAATTTTTAAATCACTCAGCCATATGTTAAGAGTCAGGAAAGGTCATTCAAAATCTTGGGGGTCCACGATGTCAGGCTGATACATAAAGGGAGAAAGCGGCGATCGAAAGTTTAAAGAACCGCTAAACTACAGCAACTAAAAATATTTTTCGGTTTCAACTAATGATATAAATTAAAGAATTCCTATGTTTAAATGAAATAAAAATGCAACGTAAGCTTCTTAAAAACACAAATATACAACAGTAATAATCAAATGTCAGAATTTTGGATAAGTTTCCCCTCCTCTCTGACGCGATTCTTCCAATTACATAAAATGACTACATATTAAGGTTAAGAAAATGCTTAAATGTCAAAGGTAATAGAGACCAAATTCTAAAGCCCCTTAAACTAGAATTCATCAAGAACATATCTTTTTCAACCTGTAATGGATCTATGGAGGTAGGGTAAAATGTCAAAGAATTTAGGTCACATTTGGGTCTCAAAAGGTATTAATAATTGAACGGAATGTTGCTCCTTCCATATGTGGTGAGCGTAAACTATTCTTCTCGCTATCAATGCTTTTTTTTTTTTCATTTTCTTTCTGAATTCCATTTTGCCGTTTAGCGACAAAGAAAGGGAAGAAAGAAAGTTGAACAAAGAGAACGTTTCACGCTTTCCTGATTTCGCGGTATTTAGTTTTTTGTCTTTTTTCCAATTCTTCTCCGTTTTCATTCATTCTTAGGAGAAAAACAACTATTTGCACACTCAGAAGGGGAGGAGGGATTTTGTGAATGGCATTGGGAAAAAGTAACTTCCAGAATATTCTTTTACATAAGTCAAAAAAAAAAAAAATTTTCGTCTAATTCAATTTAAATAATTATTTTTCAATGCATCGAAAACTGTGGATTCTTATCATTTACAAGTGCAAATTATCTCAATTGCGTTAAATGTGAAAAAGCGAGCATGTTTTTTTTTATAAAAACCTATTTATTTCTTAAAAAAACATAGATGATAATTTTAAATTGATTTCTAAAATAAACATAATATAATGGGATTTTGATTAAAGTTTTATATACAAGTAGTATAAAAAAATTTAAGTTAATTCCTACTTTAAATGGATGAACAGGAAGTATTTTATTAACTATTGAAAATTTTAACAAGATTATATATTTATATATATATATATATATAAAGGGAGAGAGTGAGCTAATAGTAGAAATTGAAAAAAGAGCACGATTTGTCTGCATTGTTGTAACAATGCACACCCGGTTCGGCTAGTTCGGCTGAAAAACCGGTTTTCGGCGCCAACTTCTGTCATTGTTTTAACAATTACATTGTTACAACAATGGAGACGAATCTAAGTTGTCGTCGAAAACCGGTAAATAATTTAATTAAATAACCGGTAATTAATGCATCAATATTTGAAAAAACTGTATTAACATTAAGTGTCATCCATTACAAGTTTTAAAAAATTTATTTGAACTTGAATAGATGAATATAAAGTATTTTATAAGCGATTGAATATTTGAACTAATAGTGGGAATGGAAAAAGAAATGAATAGGTAAAATGTTAATAAATATTCAGTAAATTAACTATGATATATTTCTATCAGGTTTATTCTATCTTTCTATTATACAGGGTTACTCGTGATTCCTTCGAAGAGCGATAGTAAAGAAACAATGAAGAGTATGGCTAATAAAAGAACGTTTGAAGGAATGCAGAAGCAATTCAAGTTTTATTTACATATTTTACAGGAGTTCTATGTGTGAACCGTTGGTCACAGGGCATACATCAATGCCATAGTTCAGTTCCTTCCATACTCTACTCAACATGGTACTATCAACGTTATGGACAGCACGTGTTGTCCTTCCATGCAGTTCTGCTACATCAAGCGGCAAAGGGGTTACGAAAAATTGGTCTTATGTAAAAGACCAAGTTCTCGGATAACATGGAAATGATAAAAAACACGTGCTGCCAATAACGTTGATAATACCGGCAGGAACTGGACTATCGCATTGATGTATGCCCTGTGACCAACTGTTCTCACATAGAACACATGTAAAATATGTAAATAAAATTTGAATTGCTTCTGCATTCCTTCAAATGTTCTTTTATTAGCCATACTCTTCTTAGTTTCTTTACTATCACTCTTCGAAACCCGGGAGGGAATCACGTGTAACCCTGTATAATAGAAAGAATAAACCTGATAGAAATATATAATTAATAAATATTCAGTAAATTAACTAACATTACCTATTCATTTCTTTTCCAATTCCTACTATTAGTTCACTATCACTTGTTCAAATGTTCAATCGTTAATAAAATACTTTCTATTCATCCATTCAAGTTCAAATAATTTTTTTAAAACTTGTAGTGGGTGGCACTTGATGTTAATACTGTTTTTTTTTTTCAAATATTAATTCATTAACTAAATTTTAAAAAATGAATAATTAGTAACAAACAAAAATAATAGTCCAACAGCATATATAGAAAGGAAAGTCGTTCGTTGTGTCCCTGTAGCGTAATGGATAGCACGTTGAACTTCTAATCCAAAAGTCGTGGGTGAATTCGAATCCCATCTGGGATGGCCTAATTTCCGAGATTTCTTTTTTACTATAGTATTTTATTAGAATAATTAAATTTAATTAATGAATAAACAGTAAAAAAAAAAGTCAAACACCATATATAGAAAGGATAATGAAAAATTGCAAGGAAAATCGCTCTTTCTACTAACTTTGTCACTTAATATTGTGATTCTGTTATATATATACATATTTACATATATTAATTGTAACTATTTAATAAAAAATAACTAAAATAAAAATTTTCTTCCTTGACCTAAGTAGGAATTGACTTATAAATTTTTTTTTCTTCTTGTTTAATTCAATAGCCAAACATTTACATTATGTTACTCAATAAAGTCTTTAGAAATTAAGTAGTAAGTGTTCATTAACGTCGTGTTCTAAAGCAACACGAGGGGTTTGGGGGACGAACCTCATAATTTTGAAATTCGGTCAAGTGACGAAGACGACACCTGAGCTGGCACCATTTCTCTTCTAATTCCACAGCACCAACGTGAGAACTTTTAGCAACGCGAGCTAACGAGCAACAGCGTCTCCACACGGTGGGCCTTCAGTGACACTAGGACTCGAACCCTTGACTTGCCAGCCACGGGCAAGTGAACATGGTTACTAGACTACCACAGCCACAACAATATCTTCAGAAAACAACTTATAACAGATTTTTAAAAAATATTATAAAGAACTTTAAGGCATGCAATTTCTATTAACTTATTTGCTCTAAAGAGAAGAATGTTGGGAAAAGATATTTTGCTTCGGGTAATCACTTCGCAGCTTGTTTACTGCTCAATAAATTTCGTTAATCGTGGTAGGTAATCTGAGAAGAAACGGAACCAGTGTCACATATTTCTGAAAATCCAAAAATCAAGTGATAACACAGTTTTCCTCGACTTTGCTAATCTCGAAATGATGCGGATTTGGAAACAATCATGTCGTGTAAATAAGCTAATACAGGGCATGTTTTGAAATCGAGATAAAAAAAAACAGAGAAAAACTCGTATTTCTGTGGATTCACTTCACGTCAAAGAAATCCGCAAGCTTGTTTGACCCCAATCCTTTATACCTGATAAAGCGCGGAGATGGGAGCGAAATACAATGGAGCGGTACAGCGCAGAAAAAAATATTTTAAGGCAAAAAAAAAAAAAGTAAAAATTCTTATTTAAAGAAATTTGCAATTCATAAGTAGTAAACACCTACTTTCTGAAAGCAAGGGTTACCATTTTGCATTTCAAAAGATGGGCGTTGCACGTGTTTCTCATTCAATATTTTAAAATGATAATGATGAAAGGAAAAATATTCTAATGCGATTTCTTTTACTTTCATTGCATTTAAAATAGAGGTATGGAAAATTCCAAAATCAAAATATGCAAAACAGAAAGCATATTTCTCTCGTCTCATCTGATAAACAAATGATCTTTAAGAGTAAAAAAATTGCATACTTTTAAGAAAATAAACATAGAAAGACTTAAAGAGCCGAGAATTTCATATACATTGCTATTTCGACTTATTTCTTCATTAATTGCAGGAAACCATGCCGACAACCGCTTTAAAAATAAACGTGCTAAGTACAGCTCATTATAAACACAAATCTGAAAATAGTCAAACTATGGTTTTCTACAGATACATTAAATCTCTAATAGCCATTTAAATTTTTTCTATATAAAGATTTTATTAGATAACTAGCCGTTATCCGTCCGTTTTGCTGCTGATTTCATGATGTTGCATGACTATATTCTGCTTATAAACTATTCATATCCAAGTCCTAGCATTAAACGTTTGATTGTATAGAAAAACATTCTTATTGCCTTCATGTCTTCATTTAAAAAGGGCAGGACTTGAATTTCTAAAATTGAAATAAATTTTCTTTTACGTTTCCATAACACCCAAAGTAGATTTCCGTGGTTGCGGGAGTACACAGTATTTTTAGTGGATCTCTACTCAACAAAATAAACATGTTTGCCAAATTTCAAATCTAAGTCGGTTAGCTCAAAAACGTAATCAATATTTCAAGTCTGAAGGTCTAATAGTTCAAAATCTGGAATTTTCCTCTGTCATGCCCCGTTCAGTCCTCGCAACCTCCCACCTTTAGGAATGGATTAACGGGGTCGATTTTCGAAAAACCCGTCCTTAGCGGATTTCTACTCCATGAAAGAAACACGCCTGCCGAATTTCAAGTCGTAGATCTATTAATGAGGAAGATCTCGGGATGAGTGAAAGAGTGAGCTTTCCTCTTTTATATATATAAATTACATCAGAATGTAGACCTAAACAAAAGCCTTAATTAAATTAAGAATCATACAAACGAGTAAAAATCTAAATAGTAATTCTTAAAAAAACATTTAATTGACAAAGTTGAGAATTCAATTATTTTTTCTCTTAAATGTGTACAGCAGAAATTTCAAAGACGCTTTGAGCTCTGTTCAATAACGAAGTACATTCATTCAATATGGTTATTGTAGTTTTTTTTTTTTTTTTTTTTTGTGATGTCATTACTTTGAGCCTAGTGATTTTACTAGTGATTTTAAAAAAAAAGATTTAATGATGTTATTTTGATATTATTCACGATTGGATCTTCAAACTTCCGTTTCATACCGCATGGTATTTTCGTAACTCTTGCTGACACCGTGATTGAATATTCTGTAGCTTCCCTTACTGTTATGACGGTCTTAAAAATAATCGTGCCCAGAGAACTGGCAACCCATTGTTAAAAACTATGTATGAAAACCTTTTACAACTCCAAAAACTTATCTTCCCACTCTCTACCTAGCGATTATTCTTTGATTTTAAATAACTCCTACAAATATATTTCTCATGAAATCGTGACATGCCAAGGAACTCACAAACAAACAAAAACAAAAATATCTGCTTTTATGGTAAAAAATTTATTTTATCAAACAATATTCTGATAATTCTAAGCATACGTTAAAAATAAAAATTAAATGATATATTTCATAATAATGAACATTCAGATGAGTGAATAATTTTAAAAAATTTCTCATTCGGAGATATTTGTGCAATTTAATGGGAGCAATAAAAAAAAGTACAGTAATACCTCGACTTACTATACCCCGAGAATTACGCGAATCTGGAGTTACGCGCTTTTCAAATTTTGTCGATTCGTCTTTTGTTTGAGAAAAAAAAATCGGTGAAATAGGTAATGTGATTGATGAATTTGTCAATTTTCCCAGGGGCAAATAAATTTAGAAATGGATAGTGATGACATTCAAGAACTGCTGGATTCCCACAATCAGGAGCTGTGATGTGCTCAATAGTGCTGAGCTCATAGAAATGCATGAGCTAAAGCAAGACACTGAACAAGTATAAGTTTTCAGTTCCACTATAATCAGAAGATCGAATGACAGTTCAGAATTTGACAGAAAGCTTCATTAAGAGAGAGGGGAAAAAAAGAGCACATGTGTGCACATTTTTTCAACAAAACAAAGAATAAAAAATTATTAGCATACCACAAGGAAATTTCGCGGGAGGAAAAAAAAATTTTTTTTGCCGGCAGACTATTTTGTTTGATTTTATGAAACCTTCTACATTGAAAAACTTAGGCTTTCGATATTTTATGTGTATTATCTAAGATTTTAATAAGCATTTTTTTTTCCTAATCATTTTTTTCTGTCGTCTCCGGCCCAAATAAAAATAATTCACATGTATTTATATGCGAAATCATATTCCGACTTAAGCGGTTATCACTCAGTCCCACCTATTGTGTAAGTTCGGGATATTAATAATTTTTAAACTACGTCTAGACAACGTTTTATACTTGCATCTCTCTCATCGAATTATCATACAAAAGATGCGAGAGAAGCGAGATGATTTTGAGCTTTCACGTCAGTCATCGGCTGTTTAAATCTTTCATCCATTGAATTTGCAAATCTACGGTTAGGAAGTTATATACACCTACATCTCATTTTACGCAATACATAGATTCTAAAAGTTGAAACAGCTAACTCCATATAAAACAAGAAATTGGTTCCAAACCTCAAATACACGTAAAATTATGAGCGGAAAAGAAGAAAAAAACCCAAAATATTACGTTTTTATTTTATTATTTTGTGTGTGTGTTTTTTTGTTTAAGTTATATACACCTACATCTCCTTTTACGCAATACATAGATTCCTAAAAGTTAAACGAATGAAACAGCTAACTCCATATAAAACAAGAAATTGGTTCCAAACCTCAAATACACGTAAAATTATGAGAGGGGGGAACCCCCCCCAAATATTACGTTTTTATTTTATTATTTTTTGTGTGTGTTTGCTAACATTTACTGTACGTGTATGGTACGTGTATATTTGCAAGTGCGTATATATATATGTGTGTGTCTGTGTGTACATTTTTAAGTATTTGTGTGTATGTATGCTTTTATGCACTTGTATTTTGAAAATCTTATTCTGATCACAATGTGCTTCTAAGCCTTCACCGTTGTATAATTTAATTACTGAACGTCTCCGTTTTTGTTTGTGAGCAATCTTGTATTTTGTTCTGTGTTTATTGTATTTGCATCCATTCTTGTTTCTTTTTACCTTTTGATTCCCATTTGTGCTTGTATCCCTGTACTTAAAACTTCCTACCACAATTGACTAAGTATTGACTTACGTTTGTAAGCCTTGTGTTATACTTGTTGGCGCACAATGAGTTTACCTAGTCTCAAAAAAAAAAATATTACGTTTATTAGGATCATATTTAGAATTTGTATTTACCTTTCATGGAGAACACATAGTTTATTAATTTAATAATTAGAAAAATTCATTACAATTGTTTGAGAGATTTTATTAAAAATTAAGTTATTTGCTTTTCGTTTCCGACAATACAAGCGGAGGCTTTTGTTTTCACTAGACAGTAACATTAATAGAAATAATATATGATTATATGCTATTGTCAAAGTAGACTCTTCCAACTTATTATCATTATTATTAAATAGTTCTTATCGTCTCTTGAACAAAACAGTGTTGGTTAGTTTAATAGTTTTAGACACGAACTCGGTTATTATTGTTGTTAATGTACAGCCAGATTTGTAATTCGGATAATTTAGAATCTCAAAAATTGAAATGAGAAAGTAAGACTCTAAGAATGTTCTTGAATTAATAATTTTTTACGAATTTAGAAGTAGACTTAGAACTCCTAAAAGTAAAAACCAATTTATTCTATTCTATTCTAGCTAATATTTCTTGAAAAATAATTTCAATTGAAATAACAAATATTAAATAATTCACAAATAATTTTTTCCCCATCGTAATCATTTACAACTAATAATAACTAAACCACAAAGCTAATTACAAGATCTCATATTTTACACAATTACAATTACATTTTAATATACCGTAAAATTCGACGAATAACGCGCACTTTTAACACCAAAAAATAAGAGCGAAATTTACGGGTGCGCGTTGTACGCCGGGTGAAAAAATGATAGCTTTAAAAATGAAAAATAAATGAGCATAAAAAAAATAAGGCTTCTACATATATCGAAATACTGTTGATTTAAAATAAATGACATACCTTATGATCTTAAAGGGTTGTATTCAAGAAATATATTGTTTTTTCAAAAGTCTGTCATAATAAAATAGAATAAATGACTTCAAAACATAATAGAATTGCACACGAACTGTTCAGGTTTCATCGTAAAAATGGGGATGCGTGTTATACGCCGGATTTTGTGGTAATTTTAAGGATTACTATAGAATTGTTTGTGTAATTTCAAAGTAAATGAAGGCCCCCTTATTTGAAAATTTTCATCTAAAATAAATGGGTATTTTTTTACAATAGAGAAGAGATTTTACTTTTGGTCATCTAATAAGACTTACATTTGTATTAACTGTTCTCTCGATACTATTAGAAAAGACTGTAAGATGTGTATTACTATTATCGCCCCACCTAAATACTCAAGGCATAAGCGAGAAAAATAATTTTTTTCAAAAACATGACTAAAAATTTTTTTTACTATATTATAAATAGTTAAAACAGACAAATTTTGAAAAGGAATTTTAATTTTAGAGGGGGGGGGGGAGGCTCAAATTCCAGTAGAAGAAATAAACCCTTTTCAATCAATAACAAGGTGCAACGTGCATACACATATCCATTTGCGAAAAACACATATCCATTTGCGAAACAATTAATCGTAAATAAGAATCCCCGTAGAACAGGTTCTCTGGAAAACGAAACAATGCAAGTGCCGAACAATGAAGCAAGGTGCATCGAACATTTTCGAGATGTGACCCGTTACACGTATAACCCATATTGTGATTCCTATCGTCCATGATAGGGAAATAGGGATTTTTACTTTTTTTTTTACGCACCGGGTGATCTAACAAAATAAATGAACCGAAATCTCCAACAGTTACCAGAATCCCATGGGAACCAGACGGCACGAATTCTAATCGTCAGATTTCCAGGAACAATACTGGGAGCAAAAACCGGAAATGGATTTCATCCATATCACATGACACCACGATTAAGAGATCTCCAACGATAAGGTAATTTGCACCCGATAAACTATTCGTAACTGAATTATGACGTGGCTGCTTGTTAAAAAACATTTAATGACGGTTTATAGATAAGACAATAGTAAATGGATCCAGATATGAAAAAAAAGAGTAGTTTTTTTCTATGTATGATACGATATTTGTTTAATAAGTTCAATGGGATAATGCTTTGGATTTATAACAAAAATCGGAAGTAAAAAAAAAAGGCGTAACTAAAAAAAAGTTAACATTCAATGTGGGTTAAATTTAAAATGTGAAGTTTTATGCAGATGAATTCAAACAAACCAAATAAAAACAGATCATTTACAAAAAAAAGAAAAAATTATCTCAAAAGCAAACATAAATAACTTTAAAAAAAATCACAAACGCATACAAATTAAATGTCAGTGTGACATTTAAAATTTATTTTCTTTTTACGTCAGAATTCTACAAACCATAAAAAAGAAACTTAATTTTTTTTATGTAACCATATTCTTGAAAGATCTAA